>VUQS01075183.1:9987-22644 GCA_015108495.1 Heterochromis multidens
ATGATTTATTGGTCAAAAATTGACAAAAAGCCTTATAACTTAGAAACTATGATTCTTACAAGTGTGGTATGTATTGTCAACATATAGAAAGTACCATGTAAAGATTTATAAATAAATACCATAAATACCATGTTACATTTGACCTCTAACCTCTCCTTCAAGGTCAATAGATTGATCTGAAGGTCAAAGTGATAATAATGCTATATAGAGCTATTTTGGCATGAGATACTTTATGAGTATAGTTGATCAACTTTATTAAGACTTTGTTATGTACATGAGAGTAACAAGTGGAAAATAAAATAAACTTGTAATCAAAAACTTCCATCCATCCATCCATCCATCCATCCAATTCAGGGTTGCGGGGGGGCTGGAGCCTATCCCAGCTGCCATAGGGTGAGAGGCAGGGTACACCCTGGACAAGTGACCAGTCTGTCACAGACAGACACACAGACAACCATTCACGCTCACATTCACACCAATTAACCTAACCCCTTGAACTGCATGTCTTTGGACTGTGGGAGGAAGCCAGAGTACCCACACAAACATGGGGAGAACATGCAAACTCCACACAGAAAGGCCCCAGCTAGATGGTGGAGTTGAACCCAGGACCTTCTTGCTGTGAGGGAAAGAAAACAAAATTAGAAAAGAAAAGAAAATACAATACTATTCCCTTAAAAATAAATACTGCCCAGAGAGTCAGCTGCCTCGGTGGAGGTTTGCACTCTCTGAGTGCTTCTTCTAGTGTGTATACGTCTTGTTTTAACTTATTTTTAAGAATATTGCTACACTGTGATTGCATATACACCTTTTTGAGATTTGGCTCACATTTTAAACATGACATCCTTGAAATACAGTTTGGCTAATCTAATACAGAGATGCATTTTAATGACAAGTTTAATTACAGTGCGTCCAAAGTAACAACTTCTGCCTGCACCAGCAGGTATGGCTACCAAAAGCAGAAAGTCCCAAGTAGTGAAGTCATTGGTCACTGACTTCACAAGAATATACTGCCCTAATTTCTCTTGATTACTGACTCTTGAGTAAAGTCACTGAATCAAACTTAACCCTTTCATGTATAGTGGTCACTACAGTGGACAGCTATTCAAAAAATGTTCTCTTGTATATGCATGTGTTTTGTTGTTATAGTTGCATATCAACCAACGCAGTGGGTACTTGTGCATCATCCCATACAATGCCACCTATTACCCAGTCAGGGTACAAACCAAAAACATATGTTTGCATTAATTAACAGGTGGTAAACATGGCGTTACATAACATGCTAATAGATGCCACGATGCTGCATGCACACGAAAAACAAAGTATGTCTCCATACAAAAACACTCAGGAAAAAAATCTTGACTGAGGTTCTTATAATTCATGTATGAAAGGGTTAATTTATAACTATGAAAACTGTGATGAAGAATGATGGTCACCAAAAATCCCTGTTTATTGTGGTCTTTTGTCTTTACTACTAACTTCTGACCACAGACAAAAAATAAACAAATAACATAAAGAGGGCTAAGCTATTCAAGGCAAAATATTAAATATAAATATCTATCAATTTCCTTAACTGTCTGTCCAGTTCAGATCACGGGCAGACTGAAGCCAATCCCAGCTGTGCAAAATGTGGGGTACACCCTGAAAAGGTCACCAGTTTATCACAGGTCTTCTCTTTTTTTTTTTTTAGAAACAGTTTAGAATCACCAATTAATCCAACATGCATGTCTTTGGACTGTAGGAGGAAATTGTATCCAGAGAGAAAATGCAAATTCCAAACAGAAGGGCCGGATCTGGATGGTGGATTCAAACCCAGGACCTTCTTGCTGTGAGGCTGCAGTGCTAACAGCACAACTGTGCTGCTCCCAAATATACTCATCAAATGTAAGTGCAAGGCATTTAGAAAACAGTGTGAAAGAAGAGAGCAACACCTCCATATAAGAGCCAAAGATTAGATCTCTGTCCAGATTTAATCTCTGTCCTTCTACTACTCAGGTCTACCAGTTCTGCCTTCAGCAATCAACAGGAGAAGCTGTTCAGTGCACCATATACTGTGAGCTCTAACTGTCATGAAAACACCCTGTTGCTGCTTTCATACTGGTGCCTATCTAGCAACAAAACTATCGCCAACATTCAAATTTGTACTTACAAAACAAAGAAAAGCAGCTGATGGAAACATACTTTGAGCCAACAGATAAATACATGGTTGTGCCAACCGGTAAGAAGCCTGTGTGTTCACTAAGTAACAATTTTTCTTAGAAAAACAACTGAACGAAAACTAATGAGCATTTTCAGCATAGCTCAAATGGCTGTTCCTTTGGAAAAACACAGGTGAAATTATTTCCTGTAAGGTTGTTAAGTTTTTTTTAGGAAATAGCAGAAAAAAAGAAAATTTCAATTATAGTGTTTATTGCAAGATGATCGCACAAGATAAACAAACATTAGCGTGATATGATTTTGCATACTTGAGAAGTTTTTCACATGTGTATAATATTTGGTCGTTAAAAGCCCCGCACACCCACACAAGTATGTTCAGTCTTTCTCATTAGACCTTTGGTTACCTTAACATGTCAATCAAGCAGTGTTTGCTCCTAAATACCCACACACTCTTGAGAAGGTTCTATATGCCCAAAATAATAGAAATCAACTATTTTTTTCTGCTGTTGTGTTGGATCTATAATATAAAACTGAAAAGAAAGCAAACTATCCGGGTCAGCACCAGAGCAGATGAACTGGATGGGCAACCAATTTTAACAGGGGGGTTAGTGACTTTGCTGTTACAAAAAAGAAAGAAGAAAGAAAGAAAGATTGCACTCACACATGCTATGTCCAGAGGTTACAAACTACAATGCACAAAACCTGTTAAATTCACATTTTAAAGGATACTAACAAGAGTCAGTCCTTATATGATTACACAACCTATACACTGGGCCACCTTTACAGGCAAAACAATAAATTTAAGGATAAACAGGTTTCTTTAAACCACAATCATGAATCAGTATCCATAATTATAACCATACACACATAGTGCACTCATAGAGAAATGCAGCCACAGTTTAAAAAGTGCAAAAATATCTGTCTAAGACTGCAGGGGCAAAGCAGGAGAGACATTTTCTCTAGGTGCAGAAATGGATCAGTGAACTCACAACACACACTAGGACTGTTGACTGTGAGCACAAAATACCCTCAACACATTTCAATTTGTTTTGCATTTTTCGAGTAGGGTCGTGCTTTAAAACTAGCTGTACAATCAGATGAATGACCCCTTTTTAGTTTCAAAGAGACATGAGCGGTACTTCCCACAGTCTGACCTGCATAGGCCCATCCTCTCAGTGTCCTCTTCAGTCATTCTGGTTACCATGATTGCAGCAGAACCATGATTGCTGTCTTTCACCAACAAACTGTATGAATTAATGTAACTTACAGTTAAAGTATATTGGCAGAATTCAGCTGAGGGGGCACAGTGACTTTATTGGATGGTCCTGGACCCCTGAGGCTTACCCATAATACCAACGCTACTAACAGGTAATATACCAACAATATTTACAGTATGTCAGATCCGGGTTAAAGTTTTCCACTTTGAATAAATACATAAGATATGTGCCATTGCATGGGTTTACAATAGCACACAGTGTTAAAGTAATAGAGAAATCTCATTTCTAGAATCCACATTTTGACCTCGATGACCCCTAGCAAACACGTCTGTAAATACAATAAATAATGAGATACACCAAATTCAACCAAGTAAATATGGTTAAAAGTATCTTCATCAAATGACATAAAGTGACAAATTAATCCTTTTATTGATGCATTTTATGCCAAGTCTATGTTCACTTAGAATCAGGTTCAATGATAATTCATTTTAGAAATTCAGCCAAATGTTTCATCTATGACAGCTTAATAATTATTTATAATAATAGTTCAACTTCGCTAAATTTAAAAAAATTGCATATTTATGTTTCCCGTACTTTTTAGAAAGCTAGACAGTAAAAGGTCATAGTTTCCTGCCAATGTTACATGGCTGTCCTTGTGCAGCCATGTAACATCTTACTCTTACTTGATGCCAGTAAGATGAGTATATATATCACATTAAAGGCATTTGCTTTAGAAAGTGATTCAGAACCATTAACACAAACAAAAAAAAAGTATTTTAAACCAGCTTGTTTCACAGGATAAATTGTGTCCCATCACACAAATACAGACAGAGTATGTAAAGTAATGTCACCATACAGAGGCACACACTTGTGTTTTTTGTATTTTCCCACTGATCTCCTTAGACCGGGGTCATCAACCTTTGTCTTCAAAAGAGCCATTTCTAAGCAATTTATTGACAAAAAAAAAAAAAGAAGTTTAATAACAAAAATCTGTGTGCAGCCACAAAACATGAGCCTCATAATGCTTATGTCTGTGTTTAACTTATGCCTCTTAACTTTTTACCTGCTGTACCAAAGAATTTTACAGTTTTGGGATCAATAAAGGTAACGTCTGTTATCTTTTAATGACGATTACATGACCAATTGACCCTATCAACAATACTAATAGATTTATATTTGGAAAATGTTCTGCCACATGTGACTATTTGGCAGTGGGCAATTTGTGGTTACTTGGGATTTTAACTTTGGATTTTCACTATGATAATATATTGATTTGTTGCATTTTTTAAACCATAGAACTAAAACAATGAACAACAGAACAAATGTGACATGGAGGAAAAATATTTATTGGCATATATAGGCCTACTTTAAAACAGAGTAGCTATAAAGCTATGCAGGCCACTTTGAATCCTACCTGTGTCTGTGCAATTAAATCAGATTAAAAGTACATTTTAATTTAATTACATTGATAATTGGTAGTATATTTAGGTGCCTTTAGAAATAGTAAATGTCTTTTTAAAAAAGACCAGTTTCATTGTATCCATCTATTTTCTTCTTTTTATCCAAGTCACGGTCATAGGGGTGGGAAGGCTGGATTGTATCCCAGATTTCATAGGGCAAAAGGCAGGGTACACTCTGAACAGGTTACCAGTCTGTCGCAGGGCTAACATGGAGACAACCTTTTACACTTACGTACAATTTAGAATCACTAATTAATCTAACATGAAAGTGTTTGGACTGTGGGAGGAAGCTGGAGTACCCAGAGAGAACGCACCCAGGGAGACCATGCAAACTCCATACAGAAAGACCCCCACCAGCCACTGGATTCAGACCCAGGACCTTCTTTCTATGAGACAACAGTGCTAACCACCACACTACTGTGCTGCCAGTTTTGTTTTCATTTTGATTAAAGACCAGCTGCAGATCAAGCATGGTGAAATCAAAGAAATCTGTCCACCGTTTAATGTTCTGTTTTCATCCCCAAGTTGTATTTATTTATTCATTTTTATTAGGACGAGACATTTATGTGTACCCATCTAAATCAACCACTGTTATTGAGGTTCAGCAAATTTAAGACGATAGGATGGGTAAAAGCACCCCAGGTTTGAAACCCCAACCTTAGAAAAATGAAGGAAGTGCCGGTTTCACATAAAACCATAGTATGAAACCAAGACTGCTAGTCTAATATGAAACCCATCTCATCCTTTGAAAGCTCCATCCAGGTTATATTCAGCTTAGCTCAATTATCACAATGATATGGTGAATTAAAAGGAATCTGTGCTGCAGAGAAACACTGTTAAGATTTGAAAAAGAGCTGCAACTGGCTTTTTCTGTGTCCTCAACTGTTTGATCTTGTTATGTGAACCTCCTGTTTCCAGAAAAAAAAAAGAAAAAGCCAGTGTTGCCCACTAAAACAGACAGAGCAGTTACATAAATGAAGTCAGCATAAAAGAAAAGAAAAGCTGCCTCAACTTGTCATGTTTCATTATGATTCCTAGATGATTAAAGAACTCACTAACACATCAAGTGGGCCTCTTAACTTCCAAAGTGATTCACAAGAAAATACCTGAATACCAAGGATGCAATTTCTTTGTTCAAAACGAGGTCTACTGTTGTATTTAAGAAACTACAGTGGAAAAACTACACTGTGTGCAATATGCTACATGTACTTAAATACAGAAAGCATCTAATCATAAAGTTCAGGAAATAATAAACACTTTAAGCTATTATATAACAGAAGCGATACCTAATTTTAGTTTAGTAGCTGTTCATGATTAAAATACTTAAGCACCCATGCACCTTTTCTCCTCTTTGGTCTGGAGGGCATGGTGCCTATGATTTCTAAAAATAATTTCTAATTTTGATTTGTCAGTTAAATGAGCCTGGTCCTCCCCTGTTCAACGATACTATTTTACAGAAGGGTTCCTAAGCTTATGTGGTGAGTTCCATTACAGTATGAATGTTTTTAATGCAGTTTGACTGAATGCCGAAAAATTAATAGCCATTCAGTTACTAAAACAGACCTGTTGCCAGTTAATATTCATAGTTGTAAGATATTCCACCAAGAGGCTTTTTTTAAATGTTTGCATTGAAAATAGGGTGTACCAAAGACTTTTTACAAAAAACAGAGATCCATACAGCTGGTATGTAACATACAATTCAACTCAATTCAATTCAGTTTTATTTATATAGCACCAAATCACAACAAAAGTCGCCTCAAGGCGCTTTATATTGTAAATTAAAGACCCTACAATAATACAGAGAAAACCCCAACAATCAGACGATCCCCTTATGAGCAAGCACTTGGCAACAGTGGGAAGGAAAAACTCCCTGTATGAGTGTGGAGTGGTAAAACAACAGGCACACACACAGGGATGGAGAGAGAGAGAGAGAAACCATAGGAAAAATGTGAAGATGATATTAATTATCTTCAGCAGTTGGTAATTTGGTTACCAGGGTACCTGGTTCTCTGAAAACTGAGTGAGGTATCTCACCATGGGAAGTGTCCTTGGGCATAACCAATCATGGAAGCTCCAATCCCACCACATCTGTCTAAGATAGATCAATCACTTCAAACACAAGGGGTCCCCGGATCCTCTTTATAATAGCCCCTGACCCCACACCAAAAATTCTCAATTTCTTCCCTGTGAAGATCACTTGAGCTCCTCAGCAGCTCTGGACTAATATTATCAATTTAACTGTTCACAGATGCAACCATCAAGATAGTCACTGAATGTGGATTTTTCTGGTTTCAGGATTCATTGTTACTGAACTGTAATCATATTTTGATAAGGACAATAGTTAGATAGTTTCTGGTAAGCAGTTCTTGCAATTTTTCAGATCCTGCGCATCTTCTGTATTTGTGATGACAATTCAGTTTTGTTTAGTTGGAAGAGCTATTGTGAGGTAGTGTCTGTAAGTAATCTAATTGGCTGTGCATATACAGGTATATGTATTGACTGGAGAAAATTCACCTAAACTAGTTTCATTTAGACTTAATCACGTTTAGAAAACACATTTTGACTTGTGCTTTCACACTTACAGCATGTGATGCTGTTAAGTGGCTTGGCTTGTATGATGATGTCGCTGAACTTGTGTGACGCTGTCAGTCTGCAGTTTATAAGCATGTTTTTTTTAACTATAGCTACTTCAGTTGCCATTTGACTGAGCAGTTGAGTAAGAGTCATCTGAATATTTCAGTCCTTGTCTTATGATATTCTTTTCTTATGCTGTACCTAACTATATAGTTTTTAAATTAGATCTCTAAGATAAGGACATGTGTCTGCCTTCTACATCCTTGGCAGATGATCTTTGGAGAATTGTGTGTTTGGGGGTTTATGCAAGTAGAGAACAAGTGGTCAGAGATTCAACCTGTGGTAGAAGAGCAACAAAAGACAAAGGACAGTTAAAGAAAAAAGAAAGAGCAAATTAATATGACAACTATATCCTCCGCACCCAAACAAACCAGAAACAATGGCGAATAAAAGAAATTATTCAGGAACTATACGAGCCTAAGGCAAGAATAACAAACAACTTAGCCAGCCAGCAAGCATTAGATATGTAGACTCATGAATAAATGATTCTCAGATCTCCAATTTGACTTCAAAAAGATACACACTGAGCTCACCATCAAAGGCCCTCCATCTCTGCCAGTGACTTGTCACTGCAAAGGTAATAACTTTCTATTTCTCCCTCTACCTACCCCCGCCCCGACCCCGACCGCCACCCCCCACCCGTCATTTTCATTTCATTTTTCATGCAACATAATGTAATTACATCTCTCTGCCACTGAATCCAAGGTAGCGACATTTGATAGTGACACATCCAGCCCACAGACATCCTGTGGGTGTTAAGACATCAGATCACTGTAGAAGTCAACCACCTGCTGGGTGCACCCCCGCACGTTGCCGCTTGATCAGCAAAACCAATCCTGCACGATTACAGGCATGTAGTAATGCTGACAATCAAAGTCCCATGCCTCGAAATGACAAGTCGTCTTTGTGATCTAAAAGCTGTCATGGACAGCGCACTCATCAGATCTGGTGACAAGCACAGTGATGCAGATACTGCCAGATGGAATCCTGAGGTGAACATGTGGGCCTTTAAACAAGCTCTTCTACTGATGAGTCTTTGCTTGTTTTACCAGTACCACTGTTTGTTTTTTACAGCTTTGTTACAAAGTTATGTTAAAACAAATGTTAAAACTTTGTACAATTCAAAAAAGATGTACTTTTGTTCACGTTTTCTCCATTTGGGTTAATATTTAATTACTTTGTAACTATTCATGAAATTTTTCACCTGTAAAGCATGTCATTTCAATCATGCCTACCATTACCCTGGCAAAAATATTCCGTTGTTTGGTGTCTTTTGTTGTATGTAAGATTGTCTGAGCTGTTTGAGCTTCCTGAAATAAAACTTGATCTCTTCAACTGCAATAGAGAGGTGACCTGTCCAGGGTGTACCCCTCCTTTCACCCTGTGATGGCTGGGACAGGATATTTAAACACAAATTCTGCAAACTCTGAATTTCTGTTTGTGTTCTGTAAGCTGCCTTATGAAACCCTACCTATGGGGACAACACTGATAAGACGCTTTCATAGCAGTAGATCAAAAATGTCAAAAATGCAATTTATAAAGAAAAAGTTCAGAGCTGGGATTCTCAACTTGATTTTCTCTAGGGGCACTCTTGCAAAATGACAGGAGGCCAGGGGCTTGTTAAAGACAAACAATAATATTTATCAGATAAAAATGAAAAGGCAGTCAAAGGGCCATCACTTTCATTAAAATGAACTTACTTCTTAATTATATGATACTTTGGCTACACACACACACAAACACCCTCCTCAGGATGGATGGATGGATGGATTTTGTGTGGCTCTTTGAATTTTGTGATTAAAGGAATGTAACTAAGATGTACTGACTGTACGTAAGATTTTAAAGCTGAAAAATACATCTGAAATTAGTTAATATCATTATCAGTAACATGGGGAAAATTACCACAGTATAAAATTTAGATATTTATAACAATCACATGACAATGTACGTTTTTACACTGGTGTAGTGGTGTCATGTATTTGTTGAACCAGAGTGTGTTCCTCTGTTATCATATGCCTTTTAGATGAGAAGTCCATACAGTGTATGTCAGCCAAAAAAAGATTATTAATCTATGTTTTCTCAAAATGACAAAAAAAAAAAGTTATTAATATCACATTAAATTTTTTCACTCTCCGCACAGCAAATATTCATGAACTTAACTGGTGCCGCTTCACACTACAGTTATGTTCTGACACTTGCCCCAGTGGAGCTGTAATGCTAACCCTAGTGCAGGAGAAAAAATAGTCAAGATGTCTTCTGAGGTAAAAAGATTACTGATGAATTAGTACAAACAAAGAATCACCTTTTCTGCTTGGCCTTGATAAGACAAGTTTAGCGTTGTGGCACAATTAAATGAGTGGCCTCAAGCTGGATGTGGGAGAAAACAAAATACAGAGATACGGAATAAGAGAAAGAAAGACACAAATCAAAAAAGTTGTTACGCATTCATGCCCTCTGGATAGAAGTGCACAACAAGACTGGATGCATGATGCTTAAATATGAATAAAAAATATTCCCTTCCCTTGAGTCTTATTTACTGTAACTGATGTATTATATAAAAACACAATGAGTAGCTTATATCTGTTTTCTAATCTCATCATCACCTACAAGCTCAAGATAATAGTAGAATTTCTCTTATTAGATACACTTTGCTAGTACTGTGTTGGACCCCTTTTGCCTTCAGAACAACCTGAATTCTTCATGACATAATGTTTTGAGAAGATGGGTAAACTGTAGTCATAAATGGATGGATGGACATGGTCAGCAACAATACTCAAGTAGGATGGTCAGTTGGTGCTAAGGGGCCCTAAATTGTACAAAATATCCCCCAGGCCATTACACTACCAACCTGAACCGTTGATAGAAGGCGGGATGGATCCATGCTTTCATGGTGTTTACACCAAATTCTCACCCTACCATCTTAAGGTTGCAACAGAAATAAAGACTCATCAGACCAGGCAATGTTTTTGCAATCTTGTGCTGTCCAAATTTGGCTGACAGGAGTGGCACCCAGTAAGGTCTTCTGTTTCAAGGTTCAACAAATTGTGTGATCAGAGATGCTCCTCTTCTCGCTTCCATTCTTCTACATTAAAAGTTGCTTCAATCACTTTTCTTTCCTAGTCTAATTCTTGGTTTGAACTTCAGCAGGTTGTCTTAGCCAAAATACATAATACATATCAACAATACAATATGTAGCTAGATCACAGTTACATTTAATTGGTTAACTGGTCATTACAAAGGGGTTATATTCACATTCAATTTTTTTTTTATTTAATCCTTACATACATGTTCATATTCTATGCCTAAATCATGAAATTTTTAGAGTGTTTTGGCTACTGTCAAGTGTCAAAATGGGTCTGGTGGAATGCCTTCATTTGGCATATTTCCTGAAAATAAAGTTCAGGAAAGCCATGGGGACAAACTTTAAACTAGCCCCAATAACATAATCTTACAGGGAGATGTCTCTATGTCTAGACAGGTTCCATTTATTTAGCAGTATTCATTCAAATTTTCAATCTTTTTTTTTTTTAATTGCTTCTCCTTTTCATATTTGCACTACCCCTCATTTTCCAATCAAATAAATATGAATTGCTCTGAGCAACCTGAGTCTCCCATGAGGGTGGTCGTCAGATGACACTGCCTTTCAGTGCTTGAAATTCCACAACATGTTCCCTCTGAAATTAGAATAGGGTAATAACTTTGCTTTACAGAGTGAAGTTTTTTTACTAGTGGTAAAATCACAATGTTCAATGTCAAATCTGAGGAAACATCTGCAGCCTGCAGAGGATTTTTCTAGTGTATTATGCAGTTTAAAACATGTTACAAAGTTAATGAGGGTGCTGGTTTAGCTCACTGGGCCAGGCAGGCAAGTCATATGCTACAAGGCTAATGCAGTGGCCTGGGTTTCAATATCCCCTGAGCCCATTTGCTTCCCCCTGGTCCTTGTCTCAGCTTTCCTGTCTTTTCTCCACTGTCCAATGCAAAATGTGAGAAAAATTACTTTAATGAAAAAAAAAAACTTACAGTATTAATACAATACAAGAGGGAATTGAAATTTAAAGGAATTTAAAAGTACTGAAAGGTATCACAAAGTAGGCTGTTAAAATAATTCACATTGGGACCTTTGGGGGCCTCTATAACAGCTCTGCACAAGAGCTGATGTTTAAATAACTCAACTTTTTGTTCTTGAATTTTTCTACAGGAATAAGCATGTACTGTCCACTACACGGACCCAAAGTGTTCAATATTAAATTAATTATTTTATTATTATTATTTATTATTATCTCTAAATTTGAGCAAAATGAAAACCAAAGGACTTCCAAATCACATGAGCCAATATTTTATTCACAACAGAACATAGATAACATAACAATAACTAATTAAGTTAATTGATATCAGGTCTGTAACATGATTAGCTATAAAAGGGATGTCATAGAGAGGCAGAGTCTCTCAGAAGTAAAGATGGGCAGATGCTCTCCAATCTGTGAAAGAGTGTGTAAAAAGATTGTGGAATACAACAAAAACAATGTTCCTCAACGTCAAATTGCAAAGGCTTTGCAACTCTCATCATCTACAGTTCATGACATCATCAAAATATTCAGAGAAACTGGAGATATCTCTGTGCATAAGGGACAAGACCGAAGACCTTTATTGGATGCCCGTGGTCTTCGGGCCCTCAGACGACACTGCATCACTCATTGGCACGATTGTGTCAATGACATTACTGAATGGGCCCAGGAATACTTCCAGAAACCACTGTCGGTTAACACAATCCGCCGTATCATCTGCAGATGCCAACTAAAGCTCTATCATGTAAAAAGGAAGCCATATTTGAACATGGTCCAGAAGCACCGTCGTGTCCTGTGGACCAAGACTCATTTGAAATGGACTGTTTCAAAGTGGGAAAGTGTTCTATGGTCAGACGAGTCCAAATTTGACATTCTTGTTGGTAATCATGGACGCTGCGTCCTCCAGTTTAAAGAGGAGGGTGACCTTCCAGCGTGTGCATACGGTATGGGCAGCTTGCATGTTTTGGAAGGAACTATGAATGCTGAAAGGTATATAAAGGTTTTAGAGGTACATGCTCCCCTCCAAACAACGTCTATTTCAGGGAAGGCCTTGTGTATTTCAGCAGGACAATGCAAAACCACATACTGCAGCTATTACAACAACATGGCTTCGTCTAAGAAGAG
>VUQS01075188.1:1591-16234 GCA_015108495.1 Heterochromis multidens
GTTCACTGCCAATCTCCTGGCCCATTATCTTCTGTCTGCTGATGACAGCTGCTAGTGCATCCAAGCCTGCATCCTGAGCTGAGATGAGAGAGGAAAGAAAACAAAAACTGTTATAAACTTGACCATGAGACAAAGAATGAATCAACTGATTTCATGTATTGCTATGCAAAAATAAAAGCAAAATGAAATCAATGTGATAAATGACAAACAAAAGAACCTATGACAAATGTAGTAGTAGTCACACATATGTCAGAAATATTTGTGAAATTGGAATGACAGGCTTCTGAGAAGAGAAGAGAAGAGAAGAGAAGAGAAGAGAAGAGATTTGGCCTCTGCAGGTTTCTAAGTTTGACACACTCTTTACCACAAGAATTTTTTTTTTAACCACAAGTTCAGGGGCTTACCATTACCCAACTCCACCAGAAATCCCACATGGGACACAAAACCTCCATGTGGTTTGGTTTCACTGTCTTAACAGGAATCTCTGATCCCAAACTGACAATAACCAGAGCCGTAATGGAGACATTGCAATGAAGTGTCACATGGAATCAGGTGAACTAATGTCTGGGTGTTCGAGTCATGTCAGAGCCAAGAGACACAAAAAAATGGTAGAGTTTGCAATATGCTTTCTTGGTGTGAATTATGATGATTGCTGTTTATGTTCGAACCTTTGTTTGTTCAGTACAAGTTTGATACACATATAGTTGTGCCTTCTCTTGTTTTCCATTTATTTTGCCCTTCCACCAACACTTTATGCCTTTATTTTACTTTTACTTTCTTATGTTCAGTAAGGAAAATAGACAGGATACTGTATAAATGCTAAACATGTTTACTGTACTTATATTTGTTCTTGAACAGTCATGTACAGTTACCCTCAATGATACGTTGTTGCTGCTGTTTGATCTCTCCAAAGGTTAGCCCCTTGGTCTCCTCTGATTCGTTGATCAGCCAAGGGTTGGCTGAAGTGCCTCCACTGGCTCCTGCTCCGGCCATCAATGTGGACCTGTGACACATAATCATAACATTGCTTAGTTTCCCAGCATTCCTTCAAAACAAAACAAAACAAAATATAAAAAAAGGTCCATAATGACAACTAAAAATTTGCTTTGGAGATTAAATTACTGATTTTTTTGGTGCTTTTCCTAAAATCTACAACACCCGAACAGATCACAGAAAAATTGTTTATTTACTCATTTGTCTTTTTAGCTTTTTTTTTTTTAAATGACTGAAAAATACCTTAGCTCATGCAGTATGTAAACAGTGCATGTTAATCTGTCACAGGACTGTGGACTGCAGAGGTTTTTCTCTGATAAAGTGACATACAAGAAAGCTTTTTGCACTGTAATGTGCTGTGCTAAACAACCCTGCGTGGTTTGAAACCTATTCTCTTCCTAATAGCTTAAAGCTGTGTTTCAGACCCCCACCAGTTGTAACTGTCATGTGGTGATGGGTTCAGGGTCTCTGAGTGAGGCTGGATTTAATTGCGTCTTCTCAAAGCTGTCTGTTAGTCAAACCCAACATAAAGGACCTGAACCACATACAGCTTTACCAGAGACAGGAATTGATCATTCTACTGCACTTAATTTCAAGTATTTGCTGTTTTATCAACCTTCAAATTTAGATTAAAATGGCATGGTTTTTTTTGCACAAGTAATGCAGAACACTACTTTTATCTCACCCCCATTCACAGTCTGATGACTGCTTCAAGTCACCTCTGATGTAGCCACTAAAGCGCTATTAAGGCTATTCACAATGCAGGCAGGCGAAGGCTGATACCATCTGAGGAGAGGTTGAGACAAGGCATTCAGTCTAATCTCTCTAACAAGTTTGATTACTATGAGACTATGTGCCAGGCTTCCACTTCCTCCTTGCAAGTGTCTTTTGTGTGAAAATCCAATTAACAAGTCAGCAGGGAGCGCCAAAATCAGTCAAGTGGATCTCTTGGCACCCACAAAACACAAACTACCACTACAGAAGCCCGAACATTCCCATTAGTGACTGAGTGACTTAGACAGGTGAGATTTAACCAATTCCAACTATTTCCAATGCAATAAAATACAATAGAAAGGTTAGTGCATAATGGTGGAAAGGTGGGTCCAAGGGCCAGCAGGGTTAACTGAGGCTTCAAAATAGGCACCTTCTTAGTCCTTCTTAGTCTGAAATGGAGATGCTTGGAACGTATTATTTTGGGGACAGATTAAATTGTCCCTTTGGCAACCTTCATCTATTTTTTTCTATCAAAAGTTCTCACAAAAAAAAAGAATAAAAAAATCAGCTTAGATTATCCAGGCATGGCCAATCCACCCTTCCCACATTCTGTCCTCGGAGACCACACAGTGGGAATGGGTCCTACCCACAAATCCAAATTACCCACCACATATCACTATTAAATTTAGGTCTCACTGAGCAAACCAAAAACCATATGACCACATGATTACAGTTTTCCAAGCTAATTTATTAGCAAATCTCATTTGAGTTTTTTTTTCAGAGCCTTTTATGTAATTGGGTGTGTGGTCTGTAAAAAGATGAAAGCCAGTGCAAAGCACCACTAAGCAGATCAATCACAAAACCAAAGCTTGTGAAAGATATCAGAGAAAGGCAGTCCCATCAAGGCATCAGCACACGGGTTCTCTAAAGTCTACTGATGTGATGAAACTGAGATGCTTTGTTCTAGTGTGTTGGTATTTTAGCTACT
This sequence comes from Heterochromis multidens, assembly GCA_015108495.1. Taxonomy (NCBI): domain Eukaryota; kingdom Metazoa; phylum Chordata; class Actinopteri; order Cichliformes; family Cichlidae; genus Heterochromis; species Heterochromis multidens. The sequence continues at coordinate 4,287 of VUQS01075188.1, forward strand.
CATCAAAAAAAAACATCTACCACCACAATGTAGTGTGCTATACCAGGAAGTTTTCATGAATGCTGAGCCTCTATAGAGGTGTAACTAAAAATTATTCAGTTGTAAAACAGACATGAGAAGCCAGGGGAAGTTAACAACATGACATCATCTCTTCCTGTTGAAACAAATATCAGCTGGCCCACACAAGGTCAAATCTTACTCATAGTAATGACCCTACCTAAAGATTTGATAGTTATCCCTATGGCCTCACAGCACTGAAAAAAAAAAAAAGATATGAGCTGCTGTATCTAAACATCAACCTACAGGGCTTGAAAAAAAAATACAACAAAAAACAAAAACTGCAAGTCCTCCAAACTGCAAGATGAGGCAGTCTCACAAAATGAGTTAATCCCCCAGTCTCCCATGTTAAGATGCCCGATTTCAGCAATGAAATTAATACGCTCAGAGCTCGGTACAAATCACAGTTTTCATCGCTATATCCAATTTTCCCCTTCACAGCATCTATACAGGGAATTAACTTTTTTTTTTTTGGTAGCTACTTCAACTGACAAATATGCCAACATGGGCAGCTGTAGCCAATAGCTGTCCATTAGGCCTCAGCATGGATAATTTATGGCACTGAGCTCCAACCCCTGAACTGTGCTTGTGCCTTTTGCAGAATTTTTAAAAGAATTATCTGCCAAATAATATGGCTCGCTGTATTGTACAGCCCATCCAACAAGTTTGTGCTCAAGTTTTGGAGAGTGTAATTTTAGTACTTTAGTTGTACATTTCCTAGGAAGGGGAAAGGGAGAAGGCATCCTAGGAGGCAGCGAGAGAGAAGGAAAGGCAGGAGTGTGGAGGTGAGAGTGTGGTTTGGACATGTGCAAAGGAGGGATAGTGGGTATTTTGGATAAAGGATGCTGAAGATGGAGCTTCCAGGCAGGAGAAAAGAGGAAGACCTCAGAGGACGTACATGGGTGTTGTGAAAGAGGATATTCAGAGGGTTGGTGTGACAGAAGAGCATGCTAGGGATAGAGTGAGATGAAGGCAGATGATCCACTGTGGCGACCCTTAAAGGGAACGCCTTAAAGAAGAAGTTCCTAGCAGTATCTTACAGGTATGCGTGTCTATGCAATGGCTCCATACAGATGATGAGACATTAAAATGTGTAATCCATGACATCACAGTGGCTATGTCCATCTTTTATATAGAGTGGTTGTATCCAGCTCTTTCATTAGCTAGTAGAATACATTGTGTACAGTATAGAGTACACTATGCTCATTCCTTCATGTAAATTTGTGTGAGTGTGTCTATTTCAATGGCGTGCCAAATGTGTGATCAACAGCGCAAAGCGAGCAAATCCCTTAATGAAAAAGAATTAGCTATGAAGTTAAGCGCCCTGTCAAAATGGCAGGCAGACAGACTTCCTTCCGAGTGACAGCACCGGGGGAGGTCATAGCACATGGGTCATACAGGATGTACAAAGACTCGCTGAAAGTTAGTGACCAGTGACATATCATCAAAGCACAGAACACAGCCTATGACCTCTCAGGTCAAGAACACAGACAAGAGAATGAGGAGTCATTATTTTTAATTGGGCAGCCAGAGGTAGAAATTGTACTAAAAAAAAATTAATATATATATATATATATATATATATTAAAAAGACAGGAAAAATCACAAAATGAAAGATAGCATGTTCTGAGCAGGATGCTAATCAATGGGTGATGCTTGGTTTGGTTCTTCTGACACTGACCAACAAGTGACGCAGAAATTTTAATTTAGGGTGGGCAAATATTCCACAGTGGGCACAAGAAGAGGGGTATGAGCAAAGAGACTACAATTATTATTTTACATTAAGCACAACAGTAATCAAAATATGTTAAGATACACATATAATTTGTGTTATATGTATATAGTCATTTTCTTAACACTTCATCCCATTTTTAATAACCTAATATGCTTAAATGTTAATACCTGGAGGGTTCAGACTCTGTGATATCGCCCTTGAAAGTTGCATTTAGCTGCTTCTCTCTGGTTAGCAGGTCATCAACGAGATTCTGCCTCCTGTCAGCTTCAGATTGCATTCTGATGAGGCCATGATAAGGTCTTGCAAAACATCACCAATACTTTAACCACTTTCGATGAGAGTGGACAATTTATGTTTCTGAAACTTGAGCATGTTGCATTAGTAAGGACAGTCATTTTCTAAACACTCTAATGCCCCCTATTGGAACACCACTGTCAATGTAAGCAAAGTAGACTCTTCAATATTAAATTTATTTTCAAGACCACTTCCAAACCAACTCCTACAACCTCCCACGCTGTGGAAAGCACATCTCAGTGCAGCTACTGCAGTTTTCTTAATTAAGGGGTAGGGCAGAAACTGTAACTTCTAATCAGCAAATGCAGCAACCCATGATAGAATCAAATGTGTTCCTGTGCTTCCTGGAAGAAGCATTTATTCAATTTCAGGCATTCAGGTATTTACAAAATAGATAATAAAATATTTTCCCAAATGTTCTGCTTGTCTCTGTTTACTTCTTTCTTATACCTTAGTAAAAACTCTTATAACAATAACAAAATAAATTATACTTTTACTGGAAAATCTAGATAAATCAACTGCAAAACAAAGTTCCAGTTGACTCACAAGAAGTCCAGAGAACAAATAAGGCAACATTATTTTACTATCATTACTATTATCAATATTATCATTGCTATTATTGTTATTATTATTACTATCTCTTGATGCATGCTCAATAATCCAGGTAAAAGAATCCCAAAAAGTTGAATCTGTTCATCTGGACGTGGCGTTTTTTAGTGGGAGAAACGTTTCGTTTACCAACTGGTAACTTCTTCAGTCTCAGCTGACTGGGGAATTCTGCAGTCAGCTGAGACTGAAGAAGTTACCAGTTGGTAAACGAAACGTTTCTCCCACTAAAAAACGCCACGTCCAGATGAACAGATTCAACTTTTTGGGTATTATTACTATATTTTGAGAAACATTTTATTTCCATTTCTGGTTCAGTGCAGAAGTTGGCAGGCTTTATTACTGACTCCTATCAGTTGGTTTGGAATGTGACAGATCTATGCACATGCGCAAACAGAGTGAACGTGTGTAGAGAGAGGGTCTAGAGGGCAGACAGAAAGTGTTCCTTAATCTCATAATTTCCACTTTTTAGAACACTGTCAGAAGAAAGGATACATGCGCCGAGATGAGGATGCCCGCAACAAGCCCTCTTTGAGTTGGGCAATATTTTGTTTCAGCTTCTGAAGTGAAGCCCGTAGTGTCATGTTTATCTGAGAAAACAGAAGATAAGCAAACTACTAAGAACAAGAGACAAGACAAAAGAGATGTGATGGCAATACCACTTTTTTTGTGAGGTAAGAGACTACCTTTGCAGGGTTCCCCCCTGTTCTCTGCTGTCTGTTCCGTTCATGGATGTTTTCAGCTATTTCCTGTGCCAAGCGACAAGTGGCATCGTAATTTTGTAACCTATGGAACATAAAAAGGGGATTAAATCTCATGTAAACTTTAACATACTGACACGATATCAAGCAGCCAAAGATGAAATAGTAAAACTAATTTTCAGTGCATGAATTTATATTTTAGTATAATCATGGCAATGGCAATTTTATTTATATAGCACATTTGATTACATGTAAACTCAGCCAAGCAACATTTGCACATTGAGAGGTCACTCACACATCTTTTTTGGTCTTGCTCGACCCTGTGTCAGTATTGGACAGAAATGTTTCAGTGGCTTTCAGCCAGTTCTCCATACATTAAACCTAACCATAACTTGGGTGATTTCTGGATGCTTCATAGAAACCCTCAAGCATCCACCTGACATCCAGGTTGCTCTGCATCTAGGAATGATAGTTGCCAAGAAACTACTAATTTCTAAACTATTATTCTACTAACTCCACCTACCTTTTCACACTGAATTAAGAAGATGTCACTTATACAAATGGAAGAATTATGTATGTGTAAACCAGATACTCAGGATAGATTTAACAGGGGATGGGAACCTTTACTTCAACAATACCATATTACCTCCCACAAGGAGGATTAATATTAGACAAAGATAACCCGAGTAAATACAAAATGCAGTTTTTATTGGATGATTCCATTGATTAAGGAAAAAAAAAAAACAGTTATTCAAATCTACCTGGCCCTGTGTGAAAAAGTAACTGCCCCCTAAACCTAATACCTGGTTGTGCCAGGTTACCACTGTAACCCTTGGCAGCAAGAACTGCAATCAAGCATTTGTGATAACTGGCAATGAGTCTTTCACATCGCTGTGGAGGAATTTTGGCCCACTTTTCTTTGCAGAATTGCCCTAATTCAGACACACTGAAGGGTTTTCGAGCATGAACAGCCTGTTTAAGGTCATGTCAAAGGATCTCAATTGGATTTAAGTCCGTACTTTAACCAGGACACTCCAAAACCTTCATTTCTTTCTTTGTTTTTGTTTTCTTGAGCCATTCAGAGGTGGACTTGCTGGTTTGTTTTGGATCACTGTCCTGCTGCATAAACCAAGTCCTCTTGAGCTTCAGGGCACAAACTGATGTCCGGACATTCTCCTTCAGGATTTTCTGGTAGAGAGCAGAATTCATGGGTCCATCAATTACAGCAAGTCGTCCTAAAGCAGCAAAGCAGCCCCAGACCATCACACTACCACCACCATGTTTGACTCTTGGTATAATGTTCTTTTTATGAAATCTTGTGTTAGTTTTACACCAGATGTAACAGGACTCAAACCTTCCAAAAAGTTCAACTTTTGTCTCGTCAGTCCACAGAATATTTCCCCAAAAGTCTTGGGGATCATCAAGATGTTTTTTGGCAAATGTGAGACGAGCCTTTGTGTTCTTTTTGGTCAGCAGTGGTTTTCTCCTTGGAACTCTCCCATCAATGCCATTTTTGCCCAGTCTCTCTCTTATTGTTGAATCATGAACTCTGACCTTAACTGAGGTAAGTGAGGCCTGCAGTTCTTTAGATATTGTTCTGGGTTCTTTTGTGACCTCCTGGATAAGTCCATGACACACTCTTAATTAATAATTTTGGTTGGCCGGTCACTCCTGGGAAGGTTCACCACTGTTCCAAGTTTTCTCCATTTGTGGATAATGGCTCTCACTGTGGTTTGCTGGAGTCCCAGAGCCTTAGAAATGGCTTTGTAACCCTTTCCAGACTGATTGGGGATTTATGCTGCAGCGGGATATTTACACCATAGCTACGTTAAAACCACAAACCCCTCTGAAACCCTAACATGCACCTCCCTAGAAAAGTAACTACACATCGCGTCGACACAGCCTGCAACTATTGTGATTGTGCTGTTCAGTACTGTTGATTCCTCCTATGCATTTCAAGCTACTTTTTCGTCACAGTTTTTGAATTTATCAGTGAGAGAATAACAATCATTGTCTCAATATAAAGAAATAATAATCAATATAAGGAATCAGAAATGTCAGCAAATTCCTGGAGGAAGATTGCTGAAATTATGGGAACTGACATGAGGGAATGTACAAAGAAGTGGTCTCCCCCCAGGAGACCCAGGAGGGAAAAGGTCCCAGCATTTCATTTGTTTCTGCTGGTTGGCACTATATATAAAACACCAGGACACAACCACAATGTAATTAACGCATAATCCACCACACACAAACATAAATGCGGCAACGATGTCAGCCACTTCCGTTGGTCACATCATAGGCCCTACAAAGACTCCCCCGAGAAGTCTAAATCAGACATGAAAGACGTCAATAACTTTGTTTCTCAGCTGTTTCTTTAGCTCGATGCATGCTCAATAATCCAGGTAAGAAAATCGAAGTCACTTGGATGAGTGACGAAACGTTTCCCCCCCACTGAAAACGCTACGTCCAGATGAACAGACTCAGCTTTCTGGGTATTCCCTTAGTCGTTTCTGATGTGGTAATTCAGCTGTTGTTCTGAATAATGCAGAACAGACAGAACATGAACTGTGACCACCCTGGATGGACTCTTGGCGTGAGCTAAAACGTAACAAATGGAGCACAAGCTTTGATTTAATCATGTGACATTTTTAGCATTCCTTTTTTCCTCCTACCTCTAACGCTGCTAAGGTTTGCTATTAAGAGTAGATACAACAATAACGACTACAAATTATTTTCTAACCCTAATCCAGAACCCCCAAACTATTTCACAACACACGAAACGATTATTTTTTTAAATTACTAAATAAAAATTAATCTTATTTTATTTGGCTAGTCTTCATAGCTACTACTTTAGCTCGCCAGATTCAGAGTAGTTATAAGGCGTAGAAACGATATTTGTTGTCGTTAAAAACACATCTGAGTCATTTTACATTTGCACTTAACGGGATTACTTACCAGGGATCCTGAGACATTATGATAAAAGTTAGCTATAAAGCCAAGTTTAAACCAACCATCCGGCTGTAATCAGTAGCAGCCTGTTTCTTGTTTTGAGAACGACGTCACTACGGTAGGCGGCAGGGACATTTTTCTCAGGAACGCTACTGACTGAGTATTGTAAAAGCGTAATGCTGCCCTCTATGGGATAGAATTTGCAGTTAATTTTTGACTGCAGGTCAGTTACTGGAAGTGTAAAAATTTCAGGGCTACTCGAGTTGGGAATTTCACACGAAAAAAAAAAAATACTTCAAACAGAAATAGAAATACTCATGGGCAAGTTCTAGATATGGATGCCTTACAGTATAACACATATTTACATATTTGTTAGATATAATCAAAATTTTCCAAAATAACAAAAGCCATTTGGATGTGTGCCTATGACTTTTAATATCAAGCAGCCTCGGCCTACTTAAAACAAAATTATGTTTATTATCAACCTTTTTCCTTTTTTGACTGCAGAAAGACTTAATACCTATTCTTCTTTCCAGCTTTCCCCCACTGAATCTCTATTTTTTCTTTGCACATGCTAAAGGATTCATTTTTGTCCTAGCAGAGCCCTCAGTTAATCATATCTTCCTTGACAGAGATTTCTTATCCAATTTATCAGAAATGTAGTAGTTCTATTATCCATCAGAACAACCAATGATAAATATACCTCAAGTTCAGAAATCAAAAAGGAAAAGGGGATCAGACAGACCCAGTCATATTATCTTGTTTAAGCCCTATGTTTACAATCTATCAGACCAGATCCAGTTGTTTTAATACAGAAAGGAAAGTGAGCTTCTTGTTCTTACCTATAAATTCCCAATAATCCTCCAAAAGACACTCCAAAGGAGCTGTATATAAGACCACTTAACTTAAAGCAATAGTGGAGTTCAATTTTTTTTCTTCAATTAATGTGATGCCGTTTCCAAAGTAGAGCTGAAAGAGCTATCTCAAATTCTAGAGCCTACAAATGGATCCAAAAAATAACTAGATGCTGACTCAAATACAACATATCCATCTTATATAAAGAATGCATTATCATGGCTTGATAAATCATATGTAAGATGTCTCCCTCAGTTCCCTTATGAATTATTTTATGAAGACAAGTTTTTTTTTTTATGTTAGCTTTTCATCCATTCATACACCCAGAAATGGGAAGATCTTGACACAGCAACACTATATACATATAAAGATTTGAAGAAAACTTTTCCTCTTGAAGCCCAAGATCACAAATTTCCTTGAAGACATGGAAATTTTAAAGTTTCACTAACCTATCCACTCTGAAATGTTCCACTCTTCCAGAAGGAACCACCCCATGGCTTTTGTTTTGCAGAAAAACAAAGGGGAAAAAAAGGCTGAAAAAGAGTTTTTCATACACATAAAGCGAGAACAGTTGTGATTATGGCATTTTATTTCATAAGTCTCTGAATCTTTCATGAATCTTGCACATATGCATTATTATGAGTGACTCTCAAAGAGGAAAACAAATAACAGCATAAATATGACTGAACATAAACTTTTAATGCCTTTTAATGGCTTACATGAATAGGCTGAAAAAAACTTTTTCTTAAATACTTATTGAGAAATACTCTTTTGGTTGGAATGTAAGAGTGGCACCATGTATGCAATTTCTAAGTGACTTGTCACTTTTGTGAGCAGCAAGAGGCACAGTAAAGGAAGAAACACCTCCTGTAAATTTTCACAAGCTCACACAGACTATGTCACAATATGGGCTTAAATAGATTATTCACTCTGAATAGGAAATGTATTTCAGCTCTGTTCAAATACATGCTTATGTATAAAGTTGTTTTTTTTTAAATTCCACATCTGGAAATCTGAGAAAAAAAAACAGCATGCTTTCTTTGGCAAGGAAGGTTTAAGAGTTTGTTTTTCAAATCCATTGCATGATGTGCCAACATATGGAGTAAGTACTTGTAGAGGTTTTATGTTTCATAACCAAACAATGGTTGTGTTTAGATGAAAACATACATATGTTGTGTTCAATAATAGCATTTGGAAGATTTCTTGGAATAGACTCCACTGGCATTTTGATGCTTGAAGTACATGAAGTAATTTCACAGAAAAAGTCATGTCTAGAATATGATTGCCCTCTTATTTCTGCAAATATTAACAAGAACAAACCATTTCAAAGATTTTCAAGGAATATGATGTTCAATGTTAAAATAAATATTTAGTCTCTTAAGCAATTTGATTGCAAATTTGTTCTTATTTTATTTTATTTTATTTATTTTATTTTTATTTTTATTACTTTGGGAGGAACCCAAGAGAAAGATTGTGGAATTGACTTCATGTATGTGAAATCTTGATAGTTACACAGTTTGCAAGGAAGATGTGTTTTTGAGAAGTCAGCTAAGTGCATGTATATTGGTATGTGATCTCGAAATTTAAAACCTTGTTTTATGATTCTGAGCATGGGGGCACTTGCTTTCCAGACACTGATTACTTCTTAGAATGAGACACGGTGCCAGAGGTATAACAGGAAAATCAGTGGAACTTTTCACTTTCATTGCCTGAATCAGCAACAACCATGTAGAGCTCACATGACCAAAGTCCACAAGCCTATATAAAGCCCTGATCCTCAGGTTGTGCAGCTAGTAACAGGAGCAACATTACCTTCTGGTCTTTTTTTCTAGGAAGAATAGGAATTGAGATGATTCATGTTTTACGGACACCAGAATTCTTCAATTGTCGAAACATGAATTTAATCCCAGACACATTTTCTGACCAGAACCTGGGATCTATGGCTAGAGGCAGAACCAGACAAAGGTCTCACTCCTATTACAATGCAGAGGACAATGAGACTTATGGTGTTGACACACAGACAAAAAAAACCTGTCTAAGACCTCGATCCAGGTATGTATTCATACTTAACTAGGCTTATAATGTTATATTATCAAAGTTAGGTTACTGTTCAGACAGACAAATGTATTTTTACTTAAAATCAACCAGATTTGTTTTTTTGTGTTGTGATAGACCATGAGCAACAAAAAAAATCACTGACCTGCATTAGGGAACTGCATAATTGATACTGAATCAAATGTGCTCCAGGTCTTTTTACAGTTATGAGACATCAGAGTTATACTCAGAAGATTACATGGGATACTTTACAACCTCCCCTCCATTAAGGCAGATGCAAAGCTCACCACTCAAGAATCAAGTAACCAAAAAGGAGGAAAGAGAAGGGGATGGGTCGACTGTTCACTTCACCTCTAAGAAGTCGAAGCATAAACCAAGCAAGCAATTACTCTCTAGAGAAACTTGTGGTACTGAAATAATTTAAAAGTTGGATATGGAATTTAAAGGCAAAATGAATAGAATGAAAATCTGAGTATAAGTAAACAGTTTAGGAAAAAAAAAATAACAACAATAATATTAATAAAGTTACATGTGTATGTCTTTGCTCAGGCAGTAAAGGCAGTCTCAAGTCAGTGTCCATGATGACCATCTCTGAAGCAGACAACTGGAAGATTTGTTCCAGCTCTGGGATGAAGTATGGGCAGTTTGTGGACTGGGAGAAAATTGATCCTGAAGCTGCAAAAAAATATCAACACATCCTACAGAGTGAGCACCAGCAGCTTAAAACTATGGCTCGAGAAGGATTTTGGGCCACGCCACACACCCTAAGGGCCAAAGCTTATTATCACATCATCCACAGCATCAATTCCATGTATGTATTTGTGGGGCCACTGTGAGCATTTTTACTGAAATCTGCTTGACCAAATTTTTGACTGTGGATTGATTTTATATCTGCAGCAGGGCTGTCACTCCAGACAGAGATGTCTACTATGAATTGGCCAAGAAGCTATTTGGAGAACAAAAAATCAGCACCCATCCAGTCCCGGAGTACATGGAGGATGGAGAAATACCCAGGTAATATTTTACTACAGGCTCACACATCATAGCTGATAAACTGTCTGAAACATGAGCTTTTTGGCTCACAGGTATTAATTGTACATACACTGCAGTAAACATGACCAAACGAGTCCTTGCTTGCTCTGTTCTTATCCAGATACTGCCTCAACAAAGCAGGCCTGAATTCTGCTAAAAAGGTTCTTCTTTGCCTTGGAAAATACTTCATAGACATGAACTTCTGCCCCATTCTACCAGCACTGGTCTCCCTCATCCTCCACTTCAGTGAGGATGAAGCTGAATGTTTCTACAGTGTGTCCCGACTTATCTGCTACAATGATCCCAACAAGCGTTACATTGACCAGACCTTCCTCACCTACCGTACTTCCTGCATGACCTTTGGAGACCTTGCTAACAAGTGCTGCAGAGGCATACGCAAGCTGATTGCCAGCTCTCACCAGAACCTGTTTGAGTTTTACTCTGACTGGATCATGTGGATATTTGCTGACCTTCCTTTCACATATGCCATTAGAGTTCTAGATGTCTACCTACTGGAAGGCTACAAGGTCCTCTACAGGTTTGCTGATGCTGCTGCATTTTAGCATGTAAACAAAAAACTTAAACCTAAATATGTGATTTCTTGTGGCATAACCATTACTTTGGTTAAAAAAACAAAAACAAAAAAAAAAACAAAGACAAAACAATACAATTAATGTATTTCACAATTATTCTTTGTAGGGTTGCTTTGGCTTTACTTGACCTCTATAAAGTATCTGTGTCATCTCGAGTGGCAGATGTGGAAGACTTCAGAACAGATATGAAAAGATTTGTGCAGAATGTAGCTCGCCACTGCACAGCTGAGAAACTCCTGGAAAGAGCCTTCAGGATTTCAATAGCCACAAGGAGAGAGCTTAACCTACTGTTCAATGCCAATAAAGAGTCCCTCATACTAAAAGGTGTCAGCATAGACCAGAAAAGGTGGGTTATTAGTGACATCTTCATAGACCAGACAATGACTGGCAATGACTGGTATGTAATAAATCATCAATCTCAGTAGTTTTAAATGTTCCATTTCAACTAATTTGAATCCTGTTTTCATAAATGTTCCCAAAAGGCCATCGGTTGAGACAGTGGATTTCAACAACTTCCGTTCCAGTGTTGTAACAGGGACTGAGATGAGAGTAATCTGGGCCTGGATACCTGAGCGCTTTGCCCTCTTCAGTCCCTTCAGGTTGTTCAGCACAGCCGAGCATGAAAGGACTCTTGCTTCGTAAGTAACCTTTGTTCAGCACTTCAGTCCCACTTGGCAGCTACCTGAAAAACAGGCGTGAATTATGTAGAGGAGTATTTATATGATATAGCAACAGCTTTTATAGCGTTTGCTTTGTATTGAATCTGTTTAACTTCATGTCCCAGCAGTGAAAAACTGATTTTCAGGTTTTGTAACTGTCAGCAGCAGCAGGCAGGTGTGTTTTCACTATCAACATTTAATGACAAATACTGTTGCTTTTGTTTTTTCTTACTTAAACAGTGCTAAAACTTTTCCCTGATTTAAAATTAAATTTGAATGAAATAGGCCTTAGCTTTTGAGGGACAATTGCGTGCTAGTTTGACATGAACATATTCTTGTCATGCATTTTAAAATAAAAGCAACAGGTGGTTACATTTTTTTTTTTTTTTTTTTTAAATTTCATTTATGTCTT
>VUQS01075188.1:16254-30708 GCA_015108495.1 Heterochromis multidens
AAGTTTTTAATTTTTTTTTTTTTTTTTTTTTAAATCTCATATAGATTCTATTCTCATGTGGAGGGATATGAACCAGTTGTCTTGATTATCAAAACTGTGGATGAAGAGGTAAAACTATAAAATAAATATTGGGATTCATCTCATCTCATTTTTTTTCTATATTTGGCATTTTAATTGAGCCTCAGAATTGAACCTAATACATCTTAATCTCTATAATGATGAGATTTAGTTGATGCAACAAGTTTTGTATGCCACTGAAATGATGGCATTTCTCCTCTCTTAGGTGTTTGGTGCCTTCTTGTCAACAGATGTAATAGAAAGAAGAAAGCATGACTCTGAGGAACTTGCATACTTTGGAACTGGGGAGTGTTTAGTTTTTACGGTGAGCTTTCTTCTTGTTGAATTCACCTTACGTTAGATTTAGATTTGCTGTCTATGTGTTATGTTAATGCACTGCAATGCCTCTGACACTGCAAAGTGTCAAAAAAGATATGTAATTACTATTTCAGCTCCGTCCCAGCATGGAGCTCTACCAGAGAGTTATGGTCAATATTTTGACCAGAAGAGCTTCTCCTGAGCAAATTCGAGACAGCATTAGTGCTTCCCATCAGGTGTCAACTAATGGTAACATCCTCTCCAGCACAACTCTGACCTGTCCTGCTGGGACACCACAAAATCCCAGCTATCTGATGGTCACTGCACCAATAGAAGAATCCATGTCTGCCAAAGAGCCCAAGAGGCCGAAGGAGCAAGAGGTCTCCAAGTTCATAGCAGGCAACGACAATCAGCTTATTATTGGTGTGTTAGCTAAAAATAAATCAATAGATAGGCCTTTAAAAGAACTTTTAATATGTTCGATGACAGGGAAACTGCACGTATGCCGTGCTCATATACATGTGTCCTCTTTCAGGTGGTGATGGGGGCCATGCTCTCTGCCTGCAAAAAGACCTACAAGGGGGATACACAGAGCCTTGTGAAACATTTAAGAGCATCGCACTCTGCAAGAGAGACTTCAAGATCCAGTCCCTGGAAGTATGGGGCATCCAGAACTGCATTTCCTTTTCTCATTGTTTTCCTTCTAAGTGAAATAGAGAGAATAGCACCGTGACTGTTTTTGGTAAACACTGAAACCGTTTTTTCTTCATTCAATTTGAGTGATTTTGATGTAGCTTACAAACATTTACATTTATTTTGTGAAATGCTAAATTGTGTATTTTTTGTAAAATAGTTAAGTGAGATTTTATTTTGTTAATCAAAGTTTATTTGAATAGAGTTAGGTCAGATACAATGTCTTAGTGAACTTTACAACCCACATAAGCAAAGGTTCTAATCTCAGGGCAGCTCTATAAGAACACAAGGACACTCTTTATGGTGCATATAGCACATGCAATTTGCTGTGATGAATCCAGGAGAACCATTTTTATAATATTCTGTGATTACTAAGGCACTACATCATCAGTGATATCAATATGTGTATATTTATTAATTTTAGTAAAGGATAATGTTTGTAACCACACTGTAAAATTACAACTGTGTCTGGTTTTAACTTGGAAAACAAGAACCTGCAGTGCTTTTATAGGATCTATGTCCACTGTTAAACCTTGTTTTTTTTTTTTGTTTTTGTTTTTTTTAAAGTTTAGGTGAATTTGATGCACAGTTATACAAAACATGCCTTTTGAGTCATTTGTTATTCTTCGTTACTAATAAATGCTCTTTAGCTCCTGTTAAAACATTTATACTACTACAAAAAAAGAAAAAAAAATTTGAAACTAAATAGTCTGCAGCTTTATGAAACGTTTGCTGCGCTGTTATACTGTTGGAACTATTTCTCGCAATAGGAGTGACATCCGAAAGTAGAAAATTATTCATTCTTTGTTTGGTGATAACAGAAAAAATATCTACTACTGATAATAGAAATAATGTTTGAAAACACGATAGGTCTGGGTGCCACTGTGTCCACTTCAGAGAGTCTTCTGTACCTGCGGTCATTTAGTTTCCACAACTCGTTTTTTGTTTGAGTAAATAAATAAAATAAAATAAATTTAAAAAAAGACGCTTCTCAACATCAACACAGCCCACGATCTGAGCTAGCCCCTGTTGATGACGAATTTAACAGCAAAAAGAAAAAAAAAAAAAAATCAGGTTTTGAAATTACGTGGGCATTTGAAGGCAACATGCAAGAGAAGGCGCATCAACCCCAAATTGCTGCGGCTTGTTTAGCAGTCTGCTGTGACTAGCTGTCCTTTCATGCGAAGAAGCTTTCACTTAAAACTCTGTGGACAGGGGATGTGACAAGCTTTCTGTTTTACGGATTATTAGAGAGGTGGGACTGAATCTTATATGCGCCTCCGAGGCTTGTACGGCGTAGTTAGCTAACACTCAGCAGCGTTAGCGTTAGCGAAAGTAGCTAGCAAACGCTGTATAAGTGTGGCTGTTACGTTTGTATGTGTACGCCAGTGTAACACTTTGTTAACGCTACCCTCAAGTTTGAGGATAACCCTTACCTATAATCGTTAACCATTGCCGGTGTGGGTTTCTCTGTAAGGAGACGGGTTAATGCTCAAGTCGCCACACAAACATCTCAGCAAATCTGTGCAAAAGCACAGATTTTATATAGATAAATAAACAACATATGAGCGCCGACCACTTTCAATTTCACATGCAGTCTTTAACATCAGTTTGAGGACACTGATGCATACCTCCAACGTTAAGGGTTGTGTAGTGGTGTATTCCTTCCAGCCTCCTGAGACAGATCTTGGGTGTGTGCAGTTCGATCCTCCAAATTGATTATGTGGTAGTACAGCGGACTGCTTAACCCCACTTTATAGATGCTATTTATCTTTTATATTACAGAGGTGGTCAGGGGAAGATCTCTGGGTAGTTTGTCTTTAATTACTAACTCTGTATGCTTAGACAAGATAAAATGTTACTGCTTAGTATTCTTGGTATTAAACTTAAGACATATCAAACATATATATATAGCCTTGAAAAACGTTGTGTAAGGCAATCTTGTTGAGGTCGTTTTATTTTCATCTATTTAACAACACTGACTTTGGGCTCTGAGACAGAAATGTGCTAAACTGGAATTTATAACATTTGTGTGTATAGGCTGAAAAGGAAAAGAAAACATTGCACTAGAGAAATGTCAAACTACACTACTGGCCACTTCATTAGGTACAGTGTTCAACTGCTCATAAATGAAAATATCTAATTAGCAACTCCATGCATTTAGACATCTATACATGGTCAACATCTGCTGAAGTTCAAACTGAGCATCAAAATGTTGATGACAGACAAGCTGGTCTGAGTATTTCAGAAACTGCTGATCTACTGGGATTTTCTTGCGCGACCTGCTTTGAGCTTACAGAAAGGCAACAGCAACTCAAATAACAGCTTGTTACAACCAAGGTATGCAGAAGAGCATCTTCTTCTGTATGAATGCACAACACGTCAAACCTGGTCACAGATGGACCACAGCAGCAGAAGACTATTTTGGATGCCACTCCTGACAGCTAAAAACAGGAAACTGAGGCTAATCTCAGGGCATGGGCTCACCAAAGAATTCAGAATTTGGTGTAAACAATCATTCAACCTTATATCAACAGTTCAGCCTACCTGAGTGTTGTTGATGACCACGTCCACCCCTTTATCACTATAGTGTACACATCTGATGGCTGCTTCCACCATAATAACGCACCATGTCACAAAGTGCCATTCATCTCAGATGAACATGAGTTCACTGCACTCAAATGGCATCCAAAATCCAATAGAGCACGTTTGGAATGTGGTGGAACAGGAGAGTCGCATCATAGACGAGCAGCCGACAAATCTGCCGCAACTGTGTGACACTATCATGTCAATATGGACCAAAATCTTTGAAGAATGTTTCCAACATCTCATTGAATCTGTGCCATGAATTAAGGCACTTTTGAATGCAAAAGGGGCTCCAACTCAGTACTAACAAGGTGTACCTAACCAAGTGTCCAGTGAGTGTAGATTTGAGGCGATCTAGCAACAGCATCTGTGTTGCATAGGTTGTCCACCAGAGGGCACTGACAAGTTGGTTTTTCAACTAAAACTTTCCTCTAAACTTTCAACCAACTAATCAGTAGTTGGCCACATAAGCAAGTAAGTTTTTGCTGAGGCTTATACATTAGTCTAATTGCTGACACTTGTGTTTTTAACAAATTTAGTGTGTTACATTAGGAATTTGCAGGACAGATTAAAAAAAACACCAAATCACTTGGATTTTAATTGGAATAACTTGACAGCTGCTCAGCTGAAACAGCTCGCCATTAATACTTTTTTTACTTTTGCTTACTGACACCTCCCAAGTGTGTTTATACTCAGAGCATTGGTTTACTACTTACATAGTTCATCAGTTTTGGTTGAATTTTGCTGGATGTGTGTAATGAGTCCTACTGGTCTCAGATATTAGCTACAGTACTACTTTTCATTCTGGAAGCTCTAGTAGTAAAACAGTAAATCTACAATACATGATATCATGTACCTGTTCCTTAACTGTTTGTGTGTTGTGCATCAACAGG
This sequence comes from Heterochromis multidens, assembly GCA_015108495.1. Taxonomy (NCBI): domain Eukaryota; kingdom Metazoa; phylum Chordata; class Actinopteri; order Cichliformes; family Cichlidae; genus Heterochromis; species Heterochromis multidens. The sequence goes on from VUQS01075188.1 coordinate 20,802, forward strand.
CTGCAGCAATGGGCCCAGACACCACACCTGTCCCTAAAACAGAATCTCCTGTGGAAAGTATGTATTGAGGGTTGTTTTCTTCCATTTGATCAACACGTGTGTAATAAATAAGTTCACTTTTTTAGTCACAATAAGCCTGGTTCCCTATGCAGGTGACACTTGAAGTTGAGGCATCCGAATCATGCAGAACAGAACAGAAATAACCCTCCTTAACATGTGTCACATGATAAATGTTAATCATTGTGTTTTGCTCATTGAGATTTGCTAAGTCACTTCAGCCAATAACATACTCGAATTCTGTTTTTAATGTGATTGCTCCTCAGGTCCAGAAATAGTGGTGGTGAAGGTAATCTCAGAATCAGATTCTAATGATGCTTCAGTCGTCACAGAGCCAGAGAACTCCAAACAGCCACAGAGCAACATATCAGACAAGTGTTACCCTTGCTCTGTCTGCGGCAAGGTATTTGACAGACCATCAAAGCTAGAGAGGCATAAACCTGTACACAAGAGGAAGCCCAAGACTCTTCATCAGTGTCAGCATTGTAATAAGAGCTTCACACAACAAGAGAAGCTGATCCGACATCAGAATTGCCACAATAGGACTAACAAGCATCCCTGTCCTGACTGTGGAAAAGTGTTCAATAGACCCTCAAAGTTAGAGAGGCATAAACGCACACACACGAAAAAACCCAAGGTACCTCATCAGTGCTCATACTGCATGAAGACGTTCAGTAAACTTAACAAACTCGTTCGTCACAAGCGAATGCACACTGGGGAGAAGCCTTTCACCTGCTCGGTCTGCGGTAAGGGATTCTCAGAGTCAGGTCATTGCAAAGCACATGAAAAGACACATGAGGAGCAGCCAGAAAAACCCCACTGTTGTGTGGACTGCGGGATGTGTTTCTTCAAGGCCTCGGAGCTCCGTAGGCACTTCCGCTCCCACACAGGGGAGAAACCTTTCAAATGCACCTTGTGTGAGAGCTGCTTCTCTCGCTCTGAGGGACTGAAAAGGCACATGAGGAGCCACACAGGGGAAAGACCATACAAATGCATTATCTGTGGCAAGCGATTTTATTCTCGACAGGATTTGAATATTCACGGATTGACCCACACAGGGGAGAAGCCACATCTTTGCCCTGTGTGTGGTAAAGGTTTCTCACAGCTGGGCAATATGAAAGAGCATGAACAAAATGTTCACATTAAGTCAGAAAAATATATTTGTAATGAATGTGGAGCAACCTTCACACGGTACAAGTCACTGACAAAGCATCGGCGGACACATACTGGAGAAAGACCCTATCTGTGCCTTACCTGTGGTCGCAGGTTTTCATGGAGCCATTCTCTTAGCCGACACCGGAGGACACACACACACAGACAGATGGCTGGGGACACACCCAAAGAAATACTAAGTTTTGAAGCACCTTCTGAGAATCCTGACAGCTGAACGTAAAAGCACAGTCCTTAAAAAAAGCATGTTTCCTCTTCATTTAGTTTTGCTGATGAGAGAGAGAGACAAGCTCATCTCTAGTGTATTGATGAGTTATTTTAAATTTTTGTAATGATTCACCTTCACTCCAGATCAAAACTAGAAGGTAGTTAAAATTCTGGGTGTGCCTAGAATATGTACTATTTAATCTCACGGCTCAGTGTAGGTCTGTTCTGTTCACAGTTCACTTTTAGGACGTGGTGTGGATAGTGTGTAAGAATATCTCATATCATAGTTCTTTACCAAAAGGGAAATAGAGTTGCCCTGCCAAATGGCTTGAAACTCACTCTGGACTTGCAGCCATATCAGTACAAAATGATGTATGATGTAGTCCGAACCAGGAAGTAGCTAAGTATTGTTTCTTACTGCAGTTAATGAAATAAATTATACTTTCAAAAAGTTGTTACCCAATTTCCCATGATAATAAGTGCCAAAAATGCAGATTTTGCATATACACCAATTACAGTCATTATTTTTTCAAACATATTTACAAAATGGTTGTGCTATGCTTAATAAGAGTAAAAAATGAAAACTGCTATGTTGTCCTCTGTGCAGTTATATTACCAGTCACCACTGATAGCAAGCACCTGCAGTGATGTCACAGTGGAAAGAGGTGCAAGGGTGAACAGTGGTTTTAACTCTTGAGTGCAGTTTCCAGCTGGTACATTTGTGTAAAATTAAAAATGAGCAAAGAACATTGTACTTTTTAGATTTTTATATCAGTATCATTTTATATTAGATCTACAACATATATATGATGTTGTGTAATCCAATGATTTTACTTTATACATGCATGAGAGCTTACTGTCAATAAAGATACATTGTGATGTGCTGTGATTGACTTAATACCAGATAATAGGCGTTCAGTGTTCTTACATAGATATTCAGTAAGTGTGCTGAAATTTCTTGTTTATTGTTTATTCTGTTATGCCCCAAACTCTTCTGCTGCATGTTGTTTACTTGTGAAATGAGAGATTTCCAGGTTTCTTGTATAATGTCAGAGTATAGGTCACAGATTAATTCGTAGATCAGTCTGTCCATAGTGCAGATAAAGTCAAATGTATCCTACAAATGCAACAGAAGGAATTTTCCTGTATGTTAAATTTACCAATTGTATTTAACGGTTTTTGTGTGCACCCCTTTTAAAATAGGAAATTTCCGATATCACGTGAATGCAGCGGAGAAGTGTCTCACAGCCGGTGGAATCGGATTGATGTTGCTAGGCGACGGTGTGTTTGGTATGGGACTACTTAACCTGCCTGAGGAAAAAATAATTACCGCTTTTGTACCAAAATTTGAATTTACTGATGAAAGTACTTAAGCATTTTTTCGGGTGAAAAATAGTGTTAGCTTGATGATGGATCTTGAAACAGAGAGTACACCTCAGCTCGAGTTGGAGGCTGTTATTGGCTTCAACGGTAAGTTTTTTTCTTTCTTTTTTTCTCGCAAACTTAAATAAACGCTCTGGCGCAACTGATCAGATGTCTGGACACTAAGCACAATAAACGGTTTCTTAAAGTGCTATAGACAATATTACAGTTATGTAACATTATGTGTAGCCTACAAGACAAGAGTACACATTCCCGTTATTGTCTGCCCATCCAGCTTTTAAAACAACCATCCACCATCGTGATCACAAACAGTTTGTCCTTTTATTGTGCTTCGCTTTATTTCATCAGGACATGTTTTTTCCGGCTTGAGAGTCCATCCGGACAAAGAGCACCTGATCTACCCTCTCGGATCCACAATCATTCTGAAAAGAATTAAAGATGGCAAACAGGAGTTCCTACATGGCCATACAAACAATGTAACCTGCATTTCAGTGTCCAGAAGTGGACTGTATATTGCCTCTGGACAGGTCAACTTCATGGGCTTTAAGGTAACCCTAGTTAGGATACTTTTAACCAAGGTTTCTTGTAACTAATTGGCACCACCGCCATCAGTTAAGTGGTTAAATAATTTCCTGTTTTGAGGTTGTATGCTACAGATAGACTCAGGAATTGTAATTTTAAAACAAATGTTTGATGAATAAATTACAACATTTTGCTTTAATATGTTGTTGTAGGCTACAGTAATTATCTGGGACTATGCAAAGCGAACAATCTATACAGAGCTGGTGCTCCACAAGGCAAAGGTAGAGGCCCTGGCCTTCTCTCCTAATGACAAGTACCTGGTGTCTCTTGGGGGTCAAGATGATGGCAGGTAAACAATATGGTTGAATGATACAGTTGGGCGCAAGAATAAGATTGCAGGATGGAAGTACACATTGCCTCGCACAGTAGTTGTCTAGCTGCTAAAGCAGCACACTATATTTCAAAATCATGATCGTGTCACATTTGTTTTACTTACAGTCAGTATACGTCCAGGCTATTAAGGTACTAGAAAGGAAGCCAAAAGTCCATCGTCATTGTTACTGCCTAATAAACCAGAATCAACTAAGCTGGGACCATCTTTTAAATTTAAAGATGCTTGTTATAAGATTATATGGCTCAGCTCATCCCCTTATTTGTGTTTTATAAAGCCAGAGGGGACTGTACAGCACTTGTGAAGTAGACTGCTTTTGGATAGTCCGCTTTTTCAGTGACTGAACCTCATACATGGGATGGTCCGCTAAGACTTACCAGACATGGTGACACATATTGTTTGTTAAAAGTGATCTAAAAATCATAGTTTAAAGACAGTTCAGTGTGAGGCCAAACTTTGTATTCTTGGGAAGTCTGCTTTGTTATATGTACTGTATATGTTGTTGTTCCTGTTTTAATAGATTTCATGTGTCTTGGATGAGAATTAGCCAATTGTCTAAACTAGTACATTTACAGAAATGTGTGTTAAGGTGCACTGTCCATGAATACACACAGTCTGGCCTTTAATTATCTTTATCTGCACAAAAAGGGATACAACCATTTCTAGATAGCCTACCTAATGTACTGTATGCATAATCTATTTGTTGAGTGTGTGAGGTCTTTTCTGCTTGTTTACAGTATAGTTGTGTGGAATATTGAGACTAAGCAGGCCGTCTGTGGGAGCCCAGCTTCAGCTCAGAGTGCTGGTCACTCCCTCACTTTGCAATACTCAAACACAAATGACAACATCTTTGTTTCAGCAGGGAGGTGAGTGAATGGTGTCTACAGTTTTTCTTTTTTTTTTTTAACAAACTAAATGTCAGACTAGATATTTAATTCAAATTTGTGGGGTTATCAGTGAATTTGATTTTATTCCACCTGCTTATAAAATGACAAGACATCTAGCTATTGCTATTTTTCTGCATACCTAGCTTCACAATATGTGTTATCATGCTCCCTGTTTCAGTCTTGTTATTCCATAGAAGTGTTTTAATATCACTGGTCTTCTTTGGGCAGCGGATCATTGCGAGTTTGGGAACTGGACCTCGCCAACAGAAAGATCAGGCCCACAGAGTGTCAGACAGGCAAGCTCAAGAGGACTGTGAAATGCTTAGAGGTATGAAGTGATAAGCAAAACATCTGTTGCCAAAACAAATCAATAAAACACTAACGCTGCAGAAGGTTCATTTAGGGAGATATAACATAGGGATAAGAATAGTAAACTCCTCAACACTGCCCAGACTTATAGCATACCAGATATGGTGAAGTAAAGCGATGTTCAATGTTACCATACAGATTTCAGAGGATGATCAGTTCATTTTCTGCGGCACAACTAGTGGAGACATAATGAAAGTCAACCTGGACGCGAGACTTCTGAATGACTGCGGTCCAGTTAAAGCAAAATACAGCATGGTAAGTCATCACAGTAGGAGCCATTATATTCCTAATTGGGTACTGTGAAGGGTATTCAAAGCCATGGCTTGTGTCATACATTTCAAAATTTCTTAGGTCTTAAGATAGTATCAAAGATCTCGAAATTTTAAGAAGTGATATATTCAGGTGTATATAATTGTTTTATATAATGTAATAAAAATCACAGTTTCTTCCTTGTCTTTGCAGGGTGTCAATGTCATAAAGATACTGAAGTCTGGGGACCTACTTGTAGGCTCTGGATCTGGCACTGTCACTTTGTGTTCTGGGACTAACTTCAAAACTCTTAAGTGAGTCCTACGGTTGAAATGTTACTCTATAAAATATCAATGGCATGCAAGATTTCTAGCTTTGTATTCTCTATATTTTCGACATTCAAACGCTGTAGTTTATTTTAGTATTTTTACCTTCTTTTTTCCTTTATCCCACATTAGGAAGGTCAATCTGGAAAAGGGGGTGACCTCCATTGCTACAATAGAAGATGGACAAGAGTTTTTTGTTGGCACAGAGGCTGCTCAGATATACCTCTTCAGTTATGAGAACTTCAAAGCTGAACTCATATCCACCAGCCATAATAATGCTGTCAAGGATGTAGCCATCCTGTTGTAAGTGTCAGAAAAGAGAATTTAAACAGTGTTCTGCAGTTTAAAAAAAAACTGCCCTCAAAGTGAATAAGAAAGGAGAATTGATTAGAAAACCAAACAATAGCAGTGGGCCGGCTGCCTTATCAGATCTGTATTGTAAATTTATTGTTCTGTTCCACATTTTTAATTCTTTGTCACATTTTTCGAAAATGCATGCTCAGTTGGCCAAATACAAAAACACTTCTCCAGTTGGCCAAATATAGGCCAACGCTTCCCCAATGTTTGCCTGTATTTCATTTAAATTTAGATAAAAATATGTGGACCTGGTTCTCTATTTTATATTGTAATTTCAGGCTTGCTCCCTAACTGTTTCACCATGCCCTTCACAAACACACATTTTCTCTTGTACCCAAAGTATCAGAAATACCAGAAAAAAATAGTATGTTCTGTGTGAAAGTAAGTAAGTAAGTAAGTAAAGTTTATTTATTAAGCGCTTTTCACAGACAAAACAATCACAAAGCACTGTACACAAAAGAGTAAACTAAATAAGAACAGTAAGTGCCATCATAACCAAAAAAAAAAAAAAAAAAAAATCAAAAAAAAAAAAAAAAAAAAGATTTACAAAAATGTAAAAAAAAAAAAAAAAAAAAAAGTGTTCACATGAATATTGAAAAATCAAAACATGGCCAGGGATTTATCATCCTCTGAGGTACAAAGTGAACATTAACTGCACTTCTCCATCATTCCACAGGGTGGGGCTGCAGCACAAAACAACCCCCTAACCCTAACCCTTTTACACTAGTTTATGGGAGTCACGGAATCAGCCTTTGTGCTGTATGTAATTTTTGTCTGCAGAATCATTCTGGTTTCAGAATATGTGAATGAATGACATTGTGTCTGACAGTGGAGCTGTCCTCAGAGCAGTCCAGATACACTGATGATCCTCTGTCAGATCCAGAGGGACACACAGGGATGATGGTGGACTGAGCTGTTCTCAGAGCAGTTCACTCTGCAGCACTGACAGTCATCTGCACTTCTTCTCATTCCTCTGTCAGTCACTGCTGGATGAAGTTCTGCTCTCCACCTCCCAGTAACATGGCCCAGTCAGAGCGTCTCTACACAGAAGCTGCTGCTGCTTCAACCTCTCTGGATCATCAGGACACACTCATCCACTCTCAGCACTCACTGTCACCATTACAGAGATCATCATTCCCAGCTGTAGAGAGAAGGAGAAACAGAGATTATTACTGTGTTTACAGAGTCTCAATTTATTAGCTTTATGCAGCTTTATGCAACATGCAACATGTTGAAGTTAACACACAGCATCAAGTTTTTTTCCTCTGCAAATTTCATACAAGTACACAGTTGAAATAAACTGCTGAGAATCCTTAATGCTTTTCTTGCTGTTGCAATAAAACAAAGAGTCTCTGTGTGTTGATGAACATCTCTTCAACTAATCATACACATGCAGGCTGTGACTGAACATATCTGGATAAAACCACTAACAGAACAGAAATGAAAATGCAATTCCTGGATTTCAGAAGAGCTTCTGCTCTGTATAAAGACCACAAGATTATTAAATTTAACAAGGATTCTCTGGGTAACAGCCAGTGATTTGAAGGCTTCTGTCAGAACAAACAGATTTGATGCTCTCACAGTTTGATAAATGAGGACCACTGTCTCTTTGCATCTTTATAAAACTGTTAGCTAGAATCCATGTTTATTTCCTTTAGACATGAACACAACAACAGCAGTCATCTTCACAACAACTTAAACACTCAAACTCAAGTCACAGGTTTACATGAAACACTGGATCATATATGTGTTGGCCTTTTCTAATAACTGTACAATACTGCTGAAAGCAGCATGGACTGATTCCAATCTCTACTGACCTCAAAGTCTCCAGTCTACACTGTGGACTCCTCACAAGTTTAGACAGTTGCTCCACATCTGAATCCTGCAGGTTGTTGTCACTCAGGTTCAGGTCTTTTAGATAGCAGGGGTTGGACCTCAAAGCAGAGACCAGTGCAGCACAGCTGATCACTGATAAACGGCAGCCCCTCAATCTGAATAAAGAATAAAGCATGTATATATAATCAGTGATAATTACATCAGATGTGACTATGTGACTATTTCCTTATTAAATGAGCTAATCCCTAATTTCTGAGTTTCTTTGTGTGTGTGTGTGTGTGTGTATGCGCACGCATGTGTTCTGAATGATTAATATCAATGATCGGCCACTTTTGTGAAGTCACACTTAAATATACATAAACCAAAGAAACATGACTCCATCAAACTTTCTAATTTTTTAATAATGTTTTCTGTTACAACAGGCAACATTTAGGAAAGGAAAACAAAAAGCATTATAAAAATTTTAATTATAAAAATTTAACATTTTTATGGATAAAAATTATGTATTACAGAATTAGAGTACGTGAACTGACCTCAGACTCTCCAGTCTACAGAGAGGAATCTCCAGAAAACCACAAAGCTGCTTCACTCCTGAATCCAGCAGCATGTTTCCACCCAAGTCCAGATCAAATGGGAAGGGTTGGAGTTCAGAGCAGAGACCAGAGCACCACAGCTGGTCTCTGACAAACTGCAGCACCACAGACTGAACAAAAGATAAAACATGTGGATAAAAACAAATATAATCCAATCACGTGGCCAGGTATTAAATTTGCAGATCAACCTTCCTATGCCCTCATCAGTGAGCTTTTCTTTGTCAGAAACCATTATCAAAACAATTTTTTTTTACTTTATAGGTAGAAGTTATGTATACTATACATATAAATTGTATGATTTACTAATAAAAGACAGTAAATGAACTGACGTCAGAGTCTCCAGTCTACAGAGAGGAATCTCCAGAAAACCACAAAGCTGCTTCACTCCTGAATCCAGCAGCATGTTACCACCCAGGTCCAGATGTTTCAGATGGGAGGGGTTGGACTTCAGAGCAAAAACCAGAGCAGCACAGCCGATCTCTGAAAAACTGCAGAGCTCCAACCTAAATAAAGAATAAAACATGTAGATAAAGCGAAATTTGCTGATTTATACATGGAATTTATGTATGTACATAAATTATAGTCACAGAGTAAGTGAACTGACCTAAGAGTCTCCAGTCTACAATGTGAACTCTCAAGAAAACCACACAGCTGTTTCACTCCTGAATCCTGCAGGTTGTTAAAGCTCAGGTCCAGATTTTTCAGATGGGAGTGGTTAGACTTCAGAGCTGAGACCAGAGCAGCACAGCTGATCTGTGACAAATTGCTGAGCTCCAATCTAAGTAAAGCATAAAACAATGATAAACAAATCAGATATGTAAAGGTTGTTAATGTGGAGTTCAGAAGATCTTCTGTACACAGACTGTTTAGCAGACATTAGAAAGATTTATTTACTTTAACAACTAACAGTGGACATTTTCTACAATATCTGTGACCAACAGTAGCCTTAAGGGACCACAGACCAATTTACAAACGGAAAATAACATAACAATGAACTGTGATGTTTTTTTTGTTTTTTTTTCACACTACACTGGACACTGGAGACTGGGTTCCTGTTGCGGTATTGTATCACTTCCTGTTCCTGTTGCATCACTGCGGTGTTTGTGTAGCTTATCTCTGTAGCCTGTTTAATTAAAAACCTGTAGATAAACACTTATTTCATAGTGTAATCTTCACGTGTTTTATCTAAAGCTCTCTCTGCTGAATCACCTGCTGATTTTATTCACAGTATTTATTCATTTTGCCTTTAAGGATTCACTAGCTTAGCTTAGCTCGTAGCTGAGTCACTAGCAGCATGGCTTCTTCACCTGCACTTTCCTGCTCAGTGTGGAAGATGTTTAGTTACTCCTCGGCCTCCTTTAGTAATAATGATACCTGTAATAAATGTAGCCTGTTTGCAGCTCTGGAGGCCAGGCTCAGTGAATTGGAGACTCGGCTCCGCACCTTAGCTTAGCCACCGTTAGCTCTCCCCCAGCACTTCCCGAGCAGCAGGAAAACAGGCCGGCTGGGTGACGGTGAGGAGGAAGCGTAGTCCTAAACAGAAGCCCCTGGTACACCACC
>VUQS01075193.1:4388-17804 GCA_015108495.1 Heterochromis multidens
AGTCTGCAGGAAAAGAAACACACATGCTGGAGAGAAGCTCTTTTTCCTGCCCAAAGCAATGATATCCAATGTAAGTGACAACTCTGGCATTATCCTTTTCTAGCAGTGAAAGGTTGAATTTCAACCTGAGCACCAATACTCGTGATTATGCAGACAAAGAGAAGCTGGATTTGTAATGCGGTATAACAAAAATGCTACCATGTCACTTCTGATCAAGCATGCGATGGTGATGCTATTAGCACAGTTGAACGACAGAGAGAGAAACAGACATAAAGAGGTTTTGTTGATTATTGTCTCTGGAGACGAGGTGAAGAGAGACGTGAACAGTGAGTGAAATCCTGGAGGACACTTCAGTCACATGAGCACATGCCGGTTCAAACACATTAATGAGGAGGCTGTGGGATGAATGCAAGATCACTCTCTGGATCAGTTTAGTTAAAAACAAACACACCTGAACAAACATGGAAAAGTGAAACTGCATGTACAGAACACTGATGGACAACAACAGAACAAAGAAACCTACATGACAATGCTTCACCCTACAACCTCAAAATAAAATGAAAAGGAGACTCTTAATTACTTAAAAACAACTTTAAAACATATAAAATTCATAACTGAAAATAGAAAAAAATCCTGTTGTGGACTAAAAATACATAATTATGAAATAAAACAAATGACTTAAGTAAAAAAAAAGAATAAAATGGCTTATGCTTGATTTCAGCATGTCTACAGTTGATAGCCTGCATGTTGATGTCACTATGAAGGGTATAGCACTGCTTACAATTTTATTGCAGCAGTCAAAGCAGCTACTGTATTTCTGCCAACATTTTCCAGCATTATATAAATACTGAAAAAAACTATACAATAACAAAAAAAGTCAAAGTTTTTTTATTTATTTTTGGAGCAAAAATAGAAAATGGGTTCATCTACTCTGAGAATTACAGTAGTTTAAAAAAAAACATTTTGAAATGTATCATGTATGATCAGAATTTTAAAAGGTATCAGCAGCTCCAGATCTAGTGGAGAGTAAAACTAGTTTTGATAGAAGAATTATAGTACTGATTTTAATAACAGAATAGAAGAGTGCGATCAGTTATCAGACAGAAATCTATTCATTTTCCTGGTATTTCTCACCATTTTTTAAAGAAAAAAAATGGTCTCTTATGCCTGAGAAAACAGAAAATGACTCCCAATAAACGAAACAGGTAAAAAAAAAAAAAAAAAAAAAAAAAAAAAAAAAAAAAAAAAAAAAAAAAAAAAAAAAAAAAAAAAAAAAAAAAAAATATATATATATATATATATATATATATATATATATATATACACACACCACAAAAAAACACAATTGAAAAAATAATGGTTTCACAAAGACAGGCTTTGATATGTGTTTTGCTCAGACCAGTGGTCGGACGTCCTCTGGTCACCTGGATTGGCTTATGTACTTGTTTATAGGCGGTCGTGTGATTGTTGGGGTTTCTTACTAATATTTTAGTCGCCTTGACGCGACTTGTTGTTTATCGGCACTATACAAATAAAGTTGATTTGAATTTTATTGAATATAGGAATAATGCCATGGGTTCTGAATAAGATGTTTTTTTTCTATAAAAAATGCATTAAATTTGGTAGAGAGAGTACCTGCGCCCCCTGATTGAAGCATTTATACAGTCAGGTCCATGACACATTTTTTGTAATTTTCAGTCTTGAATTAAAGCTGAAAGTCTGCACTTCAATCACATTTTGATTGTTTGCTTTAAAACCCACTGTGGTGGTGTACAGAAGTGAAATTCCATCATTGTCCAAATACTTGTGGGAGGGAATGTCCACTATTTTCAGGTCCCTGGAAAGTATGAATTGGCCTTAGCTATTAGAATCCTCAGAACTTTCTCTAGTCTATAAAACTCAGTTACATTTCTGGCTCAACAACATTGAATGGAAATCACAAATTATGAGGCAGAGTCATCAGAGATCACTAATGGCACATGGCTTCAGTTGGCCTTTTTATGAGACTCTCATTACTTCCTTAAGTTCATAAATTCTGCCTTAGTTGAAGATGTATTGTACTGCCCTGAATGCATTTAGTACTCCACTGAGAAAAATTAAAATTCTGCAATTTTTATACAGCAAAGAATAAGCATAAACATCTGACTTGGCCCACAAACTGCACTGTGAGTATAACTAAAAAACTAGCTGGAATCAATAACATAATAGCTGGCCCACACAAATCGAGGTAATGCTATTTATCATTTATTTATTCCTTCATCTCTTCATTCATCTCTATTTAGTTCTCCATCTGATGTATCTGCCTTGTGGTTTAAAAGATGCCCACGAGCTGGTAAAAGTCAGAATCTGATTATAAAACAGTGAGTAGGCCCGAGGCTTGCTTTACTGGATCCATCGTGTCTGCATGTGTGTTAGGGGTGCACATGTGCATTGTAGACTACTAATATATGTGTGTTTACATGGCACCTCCATGCTTGGGTAGAAATAATCAATAGATGAATCACCCAAAGCAGTGGAGCTCTCCCCAGGCAGTGTGGTGCAGCTTAATGCTATTCTTTCCATTCACCTTGGGAATGGCATCCATCAGGCCTCCCCCCAAAGTGAGGTACACTTGCCTAAAACATCACCAGTGCTTGAGGGGCTGCTTGGAAAATGATGCAGGGAGAGCGCAGTTGACCTCTCACCTCCTCCATGTTTTCGCTCGCTTCCCTCCTCTTTGGCGGAGCGGCAAATCACAGAGTTCCTGCCTCATTGGCATTGTCAGGCGCTTACAGTAGTGTTTCTCTGTATTGTGCTGCTGGTTAACTGGTTCAAATGTTATGGAAATGATATTTACCTCTTCTTTGATCCTGTAAACTCCAAACAGGCAGGCTGTTTTTCCCCCCTGTTTGAGGGAAGTAGGACTTACGGTAAAAGAGACGCTATAAATACAAACAAGAGGGGGGGAAAAAGATATCTGAAAAGGAGCTCCGTGGTATTAAAATCAATCAAATATCTGAAATTTTCTACTCGAGCTGAAGCTTTTTAAAATCGCGATCCACTGTTGCTTGTAGGACACAGCAACAATTTTTGACACAAACCACAAAGTCAAGCCAGTTTGATTAATGATGCTTGGCAGCTCTCTATAAAATAAACTAGGAGCAAAAACAGAAGCAGCGTTTGACGGCTCAACATTCAGTGGTCGGCCCCTGTTGCTTTGTGATAGATAGTGGACAAGCTCCATCTCTCTGTCATTTTTCTTCATTCACCTCTTATCACTGAGACCTAAGAGAGGGGGGAAAATGCAGCTTTCTTTTGTGATGAATGGTCCACATGTCTGATTCAGTGCGGTGACAAACTGACACAATCACAGCAGATAATATGTCACCGGTGGCTGTTTCTTTGATCAAAACAGAAGCCCCTTGCCCTCTGATTCTATATAGGGAAACACATGCAAAACAATGCATTTCCTCCTTCTGATCACCCACCAGTATAGTGCATGTTTTATTCTAATCAGTCTAATAATCACTCCTCTTAGTCGTGAGCTTGCTGAGAACTTGCTGTGAGGCTTGTAATGAGCTTTGAATGACAACGCAGTGCTTATTCACAACCAAAAGGGGGCACAGTAATCCCTGCTTCAGATTAGCACCATTATGATGGACCAGAGAAACACACTTACTTTGATAGTGGTATTGAGATATAAGCCCAGGAGAGTCACAAATGACTGTTGAAGTTGATGGATATTTGATTTTCACTCTGACAAAATGAAACAACTCAAACTGCTGGAAACTATCTGCATTATGAATCTCTCTCTCTCTTTTTTTTTTTTTTTTTACAACTTCACTTTGTAGAACTGCACTCATATTATTTTAATATGTGAAAATCATGCCTTATAAAGTTCTTCTCTTTGTCTATTCCAACTTCATTTTACCAAGTCAGTTTTACATCATGCATTACAGTGAAATTGCTCATGATAGTATGGAGGGACCCTGCCAAGGAGTATTTTTGAGTAAAGAATATACAGATTACGTTTTTGTAAGTACTCTGAACCTACAGGTACACTTCTGCGGAATAAAAGCAGATTCTGTGGAACCTATTATGGTATAACATATTTCACAGTTGCACCAAATGCTATCAAAACTGTGAGTGTACAGTCTTGAGACTGATTGATGGGTTATCGAGGACCACTGACACCAGGGCTATTTAACAAAGGGAGTACAATAATGTACCTAAGAGATACTGAACCCGTTAAATACCAGCCTACTTGTGTACCTCCATTACTGAAGGTAGGTGCAGTTTCTTATATGGATCAAGTACAAACAAACAAGCAAAAAAACCTCTCAGAATTACTGAAGAGATATATCATTATCATATATTTGGATATATGAGGAAATGGATTTTTATAGTAGTGCCTTCGGCAGACATATTCCACCCACACATGAAGGATTTATTATTATGTTCTCTACTTCACCATGTGATTTGGAAAAATAACGAGGTCTATACGGTCAAGTTTGAAGCTAACATGTATACATCCAAATTCAAAAGCAACTCATATAATTAATGAGAGTTACGCTTAACCTCCTAACATCCACCAGATCAGTGGCGATCCACTGAGGGATAGAAAAACGGATCGAGTTTGGTTAACTTTTATATAATTTTCTCCTGTTTGGAACACCCAGATGGAAAAGCTTTTATTAAATAGGAAAACTGTAATGCCAAAATGTATGAGACTTCTTTTAAAATGCATCTCCTAGCTTCTGAACTTTTGCCTATTTAGCAAGTTGCTAAAACAAAACCCTACAACCTTAATCCTAGATGGGTGGCCATTGACCTGGTAGATAAGCACGTTCCCAGCAATGCTTGTCCATCCATCCATGCATAGATTGTCTTAGCTACAACCTCTATTAGGTACACCTGCAATAACTTAAAGGTAGTCTGATGAGGCTGTGCAGTTGACATTATTCCACTAGTTGATATCTGTAGACTAGAACCTAAAACACTTACTATGCCCTGCTTCTTAAATGACTGGGTGATCAGCGTTGCTTTGCTCCCTGTCTGTTCTTGAAGTTATTAGCTCAGTTTACTGATGGATCAATAAGATAGCAACAGGTCAAGCTGCCAGACCACAAGGCAAGCTATTTGAAACTAAGCTTTCAATATATTATTTTTTGCACACATTTAAATGAAATTTGGAATTCCAAAAAATCACAGACAGTGCATGATATGGAAAGCTCTATTTTGATCCAAGAAGAACACCTATAACATGGAAAAGTAACATATAAATACATTTAATAAAATCTTGAATATTAAAGATGGTTTTTAACCCTTCTTAATTTTGATTACACAGTAAGAACAAAGCAGTGATGACATTTGTTTTCTAGTTCTGCATCCTGCATGTATCCAATATTAACAAAAATACTTACAATAATTGATTTCCTCTGAACGGTAACGTACCAATCAGTAATCAGGTACACCTTTACGATCTTATTCACAGGCCTCTTGATGGAGCCGCAGCACTCAGCAGCAATCCTAAAAATAATAGATTTTTTTCTCTTTTTTTCTTTTTTGTCTGTCATCATTAATAATTCATCTCTTTTCTTGGATGCTAAAACAACAACAAACAGAACAACAGCTCGGATAATGTATTCAGTCAAAAGCTCATTGTCTGGGGGAGGAGGAGAGGGGACAGCGAAAATGTGCACTGGAGTGAGACAAGAGAGCACCCCAACAGGGAGAGGCTCAATGTCACTCTGCAGCATGGCGGGAAGGAAGAAAAACAAACGCCAGAAGGGGAAAAAAAATGTAAAAAAGGGAGCGGAAGATAGAGTTTGTAAGTCATAAAAGCCCAATTAGAGGCATTAGGGTCCTCAAATGGAGGATTACAATGAATAATTTGTGACTGCAATTTTTTCAGGCTGATTGTGCCATTAGTGTTGGTGACAAAAAAGGATATATTTTTGAGAAGGGCTTGTAGAAAAGCTTTCAATGCGTGAGAGAGAGACAAAAAACAATAATTCAAGGTTACATGTATGCTGTGCCAAATCTGCTCCCCGGTCCTCCATTGACTCAGCTGCTTTTCTTTAAATCTCTTCACTCCCCCGTCACCCCTTCATTCGGAGTAGCTCGACCTTGAATGTCTCCGGTGTGAACCAGTGCTCCAGCTTTCACATTACGCCAGAATGGATCCTGACTCATTCAATTTAAGCCCATCAAGAAAGCACAATACAAGCCAAATTAGCTGCCATTATTTAGACACTTTCCTGCCCCCAATTTGAGGTTATATGACAATTAGTTACATTTGTCTCGGCTGTCTTCGTGGTTGTCCCACTCTTGGGAACATGCATGAGCCATTTCAACAGGCTTTATTCTTATAGAGGAATTAGCAGATTTAAGATGAAACGCAGCACTTATAATTGTCTGTTTTCCAAGTTTTTATATTGAAAATATCACAGTGAACAATTATTTATAATTTTCTTTGTGACATTTTATTAAATACAGCTATTTTTTTTTCTTTTTACTGTAATTAGACAGGAATGATTTCTGAGGATTCAGCTACAGTGACTCTGAAAAGAAGTTGCTGAACATATAAGCCATGTAACTGGTTAAGCAGTTCGTCTTTGTGGCAAATCTGAGCACCTGAATGTCATAGAGAAAATTTTCCAGGTTATTTTGTCATTGCTTAGTGACATATTGTACATTCTTTATGAAAAGAAACAAACTTGCCATCTTGGGTAATTTTGTTTTGACACACTACACATCCTACATTTATATTCAGATACAAAAATGAAAACTTGAAAACAAAAATGAATATTCTTTGAAAAGAAATTGCTTTGGCAGTCAGTTTGTCTCTTAAAGACAGCCTAAACTACAGGAGGAAATGGTATGTGCTTTAAAAGGGAACCAAAGCTACTACAGTAGATTTGCATGATTCACAAACAAAATCTTTTTTTTAAGATTTATTTTTGGTATTTAGCCTTTATTTATTTTTTTAACAGGGTAGTATGGGGTATGAAAGGAGAATGGGAATAGAGCGTGGGTAATGACGAGCAAGAAATGGTCTCAGGCAGACTTGAACCCAGGTCCCTGCTTTGGCATATGGGTTGCCTGCTCAACCAGGTGAGCGGCGTCTAACAAAATCATTTTTAATCTTACACATGACTTTTATGCAGCGTCTC
The DNA here is from genome assembly GCA_015108495.1 of Heterochromis multidens. Lineage (NCBI taxonomy): Eukaryota > Metazoa > Chordata > Actinopteri > Cichliformes > Cichlidae > Heterochromis > Heterochromis multidens. Next base: position 11,543 of record VUQS01075193.1, read on the forward strand.
AGTTCCTTCTCTGTCTGAACAAGGCCTTTTAGCTCCTGCATTTTTTAGGCACTTTCCCTTAAAAGTCTGTTTCTTCTCATAGGCAGGCTTTGTCGAAAAAGACAAACCAGTCAACATAAAAACTAGTGTAGAAACTGTGTAGAAATATACCTTTGCTGTGTCTAGGCTGCGGCCAGGTTCATCAGAACAACTGTGGAAGTTTTGTATTCTAGTATAACAAGTGTCTGCAAAGTCATGAACATCTATTTGCCAAAAAAGACTGTAGTTTGACTGCCTGTAGGAGACAACTGGGCAAGAATAACTGTAACAAGCTGATGTCAGCACAGCACACGAGTAGAAAAACAAACAAAAGACCCCACCCATGTACCTGAAGTCATCCATGTGAAACACCCTCATTGTGTTTCTGAATACTACCGTGAGTCTTAATGAGTAGTTAAAGGTATGCCATTGAGTTTTTTTTCTGTTACCTCCCAGTGTTTTACTAGTATTTCCTGCCTGTTTTGGGGCACGCAGGTATACAACATGCTTCTGCTGTGTTTTAACTATTCCACTTATCTACAGCTGGCACTAAAGCAGCAACGTACCAAACAAAGACAAAGGCACACTGTGGGTGAAAATCACTGTGAAAATCTTTACAGTGATGCAGTCTCAAGTTTTTCTTAACTTTCCCAGCAAACATGCCCCCTTGGGGCCCGTGTTGAGGCACTGTGGACAGACCAACATGGCCCAGGATGGGCAGCCACCCTTCTGGGGCCCCACCCAGACCCCATAGTGTGGACCCCAGACGTCCCTCACATTTTACGCCAGTACCAGGGGCCACAGTGTGCTTTCCAGAACACTTCTCAAAAAAAAGAAAAGAAAAGAAAAGAAAAAGCTACTTTCAGCTACTCTCTTATTCACAGGGGGTTGCCACAGCAGGTAGCACCACATACTTGCTTTGGCAGATTTTTGCAACAGATACCATTCCTGACACAACCCCCAACAGTTTTATGGCTCTTACCAGGCACAAACCAGGGATCTTTTGTGTATTGTTCTAAACCACTACACTGCAGAGCCACTTGCCCTCAAAAGGGGATGGGGGGGATCTCAAATCCTATCAAACAAGTTTGTCTTAGGAAATGGAATGTGGCATGATAACTTTAACTTCTTGAGTTCTTTTGCAGTATATCAGTATATATATAAAAATCCAGTTTAATTTCCTTTTACTGACATTTTGAATCAGTCACCTTCTCTCAGCCTCATGTTTCTGACAGTGTTGTAAAAAACTTTCTATGTTTTCATCTTCTCCACAATAGTCACATGTTGACTTATTATAAATAATGTCTCAGCAAACATGCCTGAGCGGGCCTGCAGTGGGTAGCAGAGGGTGAACTGTGGGGCTGTGTGGGCAGGGCAAACCCATATTTATCCCACGTGGGCCCCAAGTGGGTGTGCCCACACATGGCCAACAGCCGTTTTGTCCTTTGGGGCACCTGTATGGGTTTTCTATGGGCAAACCCACTAGGGGTACAAACTATAGTTCATTTTCTTCTCAAATCTGCCTACAGGAATTCACAGCCAACCAAAGGAAATGATTCTAACACAGACCAACAAATACAACATGGATTTAATGGAATGTAATCTAATGTACTTTTCTAGCCTTACTGACCACACAAAGTAGTTTAGACTACATAGAAAGACCAAACATGGACGTTCATTGCATCAGTTTAAGTGTAAAGTTTTATCAAGAAGATCAAGGTAGAGATAGTTGAGACGAGAGATCAATCTAGTGACAAAACATTTGTTGTGTGAAATGTGTATTAATCAGCTTGATATGGCTTCAGAATATTGTGGGAAAAAAATGTGGAACAGCTTTTGGGCAGCTCTGAAATATTACAAGTTACTTACTACAAGGACTGCTGTACATTCTAGAATGGACTTGTTTATGCTTTATTTTTCCTCTCCATGCTAGTATTTAATGAAGTGATCAGGCATCCTTATGATAACACATTAACATTTCTTTGCATGTGATTTGTGTTTTATTTTGCAGAGCAGCGTTCATTACTGTTATTTAAAGCACAGCAATGAGTTATTCTGATAACTTTTGAAACGAGGGTGGACAGACTGATCCTCACAGCGTGTGGAACGGTCAGCAGTTACAACTAGAGGCAGAATTCTTGGCCACCCCCAACAGATTTGTTCTTGAATCTCTACAAACTAGCTGAGGTCCATTATGTTTTATTTTTCAAGAAATGATATTCCCCACTGAGCACACATGGAATTTTGTTGTCTAAAACTACCTCTTCCCATGTAGACCCTCTGACACAGAGAAAGAACTGCAAAAGCAGACTCGTAGTCCATTTATCAGCCACATGATTAAAAACTGGTATGTTTTGAGAAAATATGAACAAGAACCAAACTCTCAGTCACAATACAACCAGCACAATGTGGGGAAAACATTTTCTCACACCAGGAAGAGCAGATGAAGATGGACTCTATTTCTAAAGTAATGAACATTTAACTAACTAAATTAAAGCATAAATCTGAGCAGAAAATGTTCTAAACACACTTATTTTCCACAAAAAGATACACCAGATGCTGTCTTTTCCAACCCATAATTATTTTTGTAATGTCCCTTACCAAACTATTGACGTATCTGCATTTTAATTTAGTTTTGAAGAGAAGAAGCCTGCAGTAAAACAAGGAAGAAACAAGAGATGGGAAAAGTAAAGAAGAGAGAGGAAATAAAGATCTGGCAGGAATCCATTCTAGGCCAGCAGGACCACAGAGTTTACTTCCCAGGGGAAAAGATAAAAGACTATCTTTGAATGCAGTTAATGACTTTTCTCACCTAAAGTCTGTGTTGACAACTGTTCCGTGAGTACACCTCTTACCAGATGGGAACACTGACTGACTGCCCAAATCCAACCTGAGCCTAGGTTTCCCATCCTTCTTTCTCCACAGAAATGGAACCTCCTTTTTTCAAAAGCATCTGCTTCTTTCTTATCTTGTACATTGTAATGCTGCTGTGCTCAAACTTTACATCCGTGTCTGCTGTGAGTTTAAGGTGGAAGGTTCAGAGCCTGAGAGAGATGGCTTGACATTGATGCTTTCTTCTTTGGTATGTTGTGATGTAAAATCTCTTAAAGAATTTTTTTTGAAGAGAAACTGTCAGGGGCAGTGCTATTAACAGGTGTTCATGCCGCCTTCCAGCTCTGGCTCTCTATAGAGCCAGAGGGAGCTTTAACCTCAGTGCCATCACATAGGGTAAATAAACGTGGACCCTAAACGCAGCGGGAATCTGCTCTTCAGAGTGAAATAGAACTCAGTGCAAATTGTCCACATTATCTGAGGATACCTTTACAGTTCTGGTAAACACACAATATGTAAAAAGCTTCTAACAATACAGATGTTTTATGTAAGAAAATGAAAACAAGAAACATGACAGAATAAGCAGAGTCACCCTACATGTCTGTCAGAAACAGTTTCGTGGGAGTTACATCTGTATTCATGAGTCTGACTCTTGCCAGTTACACTGTTTTATCTAGGAAGGATTTGCTGAGCCTAAATGTTCACTTTGGAAAATAATTTTCCCTTCTCCTGCAGTTGCTTATCACATTCTAAATTTAAGTGGTTTCAGTTAATTGCTACTTTGTCGGCATCTGTACAGCACTGTAGTGTTATTTCAGTATGCTGTCACAAATTAAAAAGGAGTATTCTCCATTTGTCCTTCATGTAGAATACTTTGGAAAACAGAAGATAAAAATCAGGTTGTACAGATGAAAATAGTTAACAACACTGCCATTAAGAAATATTGGGTTTTTAGCCATTGAAGGAAATTTATGTCGTCTTCTTTTGTTAGTGTCAGTAAAAAGAGATGTTTTTCCAGCTAACTGAGTGATATATGTTAGAACCACTGATTTCTGCATTCGCAAAAATAGCCCCTGACCATGTGTGTGTTCCCTTATGAGAGAGGTCGTCTTATTAGGCAGCGGCTCTGTCTTTACAGTCTATTTTCAAAGCAATAACCAAAGCTCCACATTGAAGAAAGTGCTTTGAACTTACTTTTAATTGTATGTTTTTAGGATATTGTAAAGGGAAAAAAAATGCTGCATACCTGAGTCCATCCGTCTCAAATGTAATATGAATTCATGGAATGATACCTGGAGTTTATTAATTCAGAGCCACAGAGACAGCTGAATAATGAAATTTAATGAAAATTTTAGATGGACTAAAAGTCAGAGTGCTTCTGTCATTAATTTTAAAAGCACACATACCATCAGGCTTCACACAGTAATGATAAATTCCTCCACTGGACCTCATGGTATATGGTAACTGTGCCCAATACTGAGAAGAAAGGCTTTTTTTCTGTATTTGATGGAATTCAAGGTCTTATTATGGGAATTGATTTTCTTGAAAATGTGCACATCTGAAAAAGAATGAGCTTTAAATTAAAATTAGAGACCATAAGAAAATTATTTGTATTGTGAGGGTGACTGATGAAAATGGGTTGTATTTCTCTTTTGCACTTTTTTTCTAGCATTAGATCGCAAAATAGAAAAGAAATAGGTACAACTTGTACAGCTGCAAAACCTAAGTTACCTAAGGGATTACTGTTGCTTCACTTTACTTGTTGTTAGGTTTCTGTGGAAAATGCAAAATGAAGAAGCAAATTTAGAGGGATGCATATGACTATTGTGTCAAAGGAACAGTGACTTTTTACAATATCCACCAAATTGCACATTTTTAGTATACTTAGAATAGTCACTCTAATTTTTTCACATCATAGGAAACTGCACCTAAAGTAAAACATGCATTCAGGTAAAAAATATGAAATCAACCCCTCCCCCATACAGTCCTTTACACTTTCCTCTGCAGAGTGTAACAATGATAATAGATGTAATAAAAGAGATAAAATCCTAAAAATGTGTATATTATCTGAATATTACTAGCTACCCGATTGTTTAAGTGAAACAAAGGAAGGTGAAATTTGATTAACTGTCTTATATGGAATCTAATAGGAAGCCCACCAACATTTATATGAAGTAAAAGCAAACAGTAGAGGAACACATGAAGGTGAAGACAGAAGTTAGCTGAAGTCAGACAATTTTCTACAACCCATTGTCTAAATTGTTGTTGAACTGAGCTGCAGCAAAGTTTCTCTTGACACTTTGTGTAGGTATTTCAGGATTTGACATCATAAAGAAATGACTTTTCAAAGCAATTTCTTCAAAGGCAACATTTTACAGTCTTCCCGTGACCCTTCTTTTTTATGCTCTCAAATATTCTCTCATGTAAAGATGTGTTTGTTACGCTATAACTAGATGAATTAGTGCCAGTGCAATGTCTGATTTCATTGTCAATGCACTAAAACTTAATTTCACACATAAAAATAAATAGGAACCATTTAATTTTTCAGCTGCATACTCCAGTTAATTTTTAGAGTAGAACGATACTCTCAAAGAAACAGCCTTCAACATTGTATCTTAAATGAATCTATTCAAAAGAATCCACATTCTCTACATAGCACATCTTTACAATTAATTGATTTATCCACTTCTTTTCACATATGTTCAACTAACTTCTGAGATAAGTTGTATATTAGTAAGTGTGCACAAAAACTATCCACAAAGTGTTGATAATTTTCAGCTTGAAGGCCCTCAATTCCTTTTTCTATTGTGGTAAATTTTTTGCTGTTTGACAAAGAATTAGAAAATAAGATGAAATAAAAATATTATTGTTCTACCCTATCTCTTAGCACCAACCTCTGTCTACCTGTCTCTATTTGCTGCCTCTTAGTCCCCTTTTGTCACATTGCTGCTTATAACACATTGAGACTGTACAATAGGTCTACTGTTGACCAAAAAGGATGCTGGCAGGAGAATAAATCCAGTCAGATCCCTGTGGTTTACTCATCCTACCTCACGTCCTGTGGACTTGTGACTATACCTCTGGCCCAGCGTGGGCTGCACTCAGCCAAGCATGGTGTTATTGGACCAGCCATGGAAGCCCTCTGTACTCTGACCCCAGAGGAGATTGGATCCTTGGTAGCAGAGAACCTTAGCGGCTGCCTCCATAGCTTCGCAGTATGACTCCATACAGCGTGATAATGTGTTAGTTGTAGAAATATAAGACCCTGGGATAAATCAGGAGTCAGTACAGGATAGAAGGGATCATCCTCTTTACTTTTTCAACTTTTTCTATTCAAGTTTTTATGTAGCGTAAAGGGGAGACTAAGGCTTTTTTTTTTTTTTTTTTTTATTTTTTTTTTTTTATTTATAAA
>VUQS01075195.1:5460-31293 GCA_015108495.1 Heterochromis multidens
ATCACCATAGTAACCTCAGTAACATTTCTCTTCCCGTGCTTCCCCCCATCACACACACGAGAGGAAATGAGTTTCACAACGAAGATTGGGCTTCAACCGTCATTTGTTTTTGACGCCTGCCAAGCAACAGAGACGTCACTGACTTGATAAGGACTTACTGACAGTTTTACTACCCTGAATCATAGAACAGCACAGGAGGACTGGGTGCTGCTAAAATGCTAATGGTTCACAGCTCCTTGCTGCAAGCAATAACGGAGCATTATGAAAGTATCTTTAAGCACACTCTAACCCAATTCCTGGCTGTTGTATTGGAATGTACATGCCGCTCACTCTCGCTCTCGGCATTTTTGCCTAAAGAAGCATTCTGGGAATCTGGAGATCCTGTCACAAGCCAGAGGGCCAAATTTGACAGGAATGTGGCTGCAGCACCTGCCGTACAAGACTATGCTGAGAGGTGAAGTACAGCTCAGGGATCTGCGCATTTCACTGTTCAGTTTCTGGGTTCTGTCAAGTTCTGAACTGCATGAGTTGAAGAAATAATTTGATATCATGTTAATAAGTAAAGCAGGATTGCAATTCCAGCATGAATTTTTTAGCATTGCTAAACATGCAGGATTAGAGAGGCCCATAAAAAAATCATACTGTAAACAAAAAAAGTGATGATCTATGCAAAAATGAAGCTTAAGGGGAAAACAAAACAGCAAACAACACTGCAACAGTTCCTTCTGATTGAAGACGGAGCTACAAAGTACCAGATAACAAATTTAAAGCTGCACTAATTATTATTTTTATGTTACCAAAGAATCAGATGGATATGAGTAATGTGTTAGAGCTGTTCATCCTTACCAAACCAGAGACAATTATGTTGCTTCACTGTCCTCTCCTTCATCTCTATAGAGCTTTTAGCATGTTTTTAGCTCATCAGTTTGCTTTTTCAGCCCACAGGCAGAAGCTCTGATAAACCTGCTGTATGCTTCCTGCTCGCCACCAAATGGCAGACAGACAAAGGTAGCAGGAGAATAAAGTAGAGCATTATTCACCTGAAAGACCAGATATAAAAACAGGTAAAGACCAATAGCCTGGCATAAAGGCCTTAAATTCATGAGGGCCACAATGGACTGGTTCTAAAATAGCACTTTTCTACTTTACTTGAACATTCAAATTGCTTTATACAACATGACCCATTCACACAAGCACTTTTTTTTAGGTCTAAGTGCTTTCTAGCTAACATTCACACATGTTCACACTCCGATGAACACACTGGGAGTAACCCGGGGCTCAGTATCTTGCCCAGGTATGTAGACTGAAGCGGCCAGGGATCAAACCACCAAATAAGTAATAAATAAATAAGCTGGCTAACAAATTCACCAAATTAGCTCAAATTATTAATATAAAAAATGTAGTGTTCACAAACTGTTCCCAGTAACCCCCCAAAAAATGACAAAAACAAAGTAGTTATTACAGGTTAAACAGAAAGATTTAGTTATGATGGAGTGGCAAGCTGTCCAGGGTGTACCCTACCTGTTCCACAAGAAGACTAAATCCTCCACGTCCTCTGGGAACCTTTTACAAAATTTTGTGTTCAGTTTAGTTCAATTCAATTCAATTCAATTCAATTATATTTATATAGCGCCAAATCACAACAACAGTCGCCTCAAGGCACTTTATATTGTAAGGTAAAGACCCTACAAAATTACAGAGAAAACCCCAACAATCAGACAATCCCCTATGAGCAAGCACTTGGTGACAGTAGGAAGGAAAAACTCCCTTTTAACAGGAAGAAACCTCCAGCAGAACCAGGCTCAGGCAGGGGCAGCCATCTGCCGCAACTGGTTGGGGTTGAGGGGAGGGAGACAGGACAAAAGACACACTGTGAAAGAGAGCCAGAGGTGAGTGAAGATGAAACACTCAGTGCATCATGGGAAGCCCCCAGCAGCTTAGGCCTATTGCAGCATAACTAAGAGCTGGTTCAGGGTTACTTGATCAAGCCCTAAACTATAAGCTTTACCAAAAAGGAAAGAATCTATTTAATCTATAATATCTGTTTAAACCAAAGTGCTGACCCAACTGAGAGACACAATTCCAAATATTTGAGCTAATAGTCATGCCAGAAGAAAAGTCAAAGGAAAAAAGTAATAAGAATCAATAAATGCCTGCACAAAATCTTGTTGCAATTCATCCAATAGCGGCTGAGATATTTTATCTGATACCAGTGTGAGCAAAGGAAGTCATTTTGTCCACACAGTGAGGTAAATAGGTAGAATCACATAGGTGGCAAGAACCATTTACAAGAAACTCAACTAGGCTAACTGTTCCTTCCTCAAACCAACTTTACAAGGTGATAATATAACACAATATTCCAAATCGATAACATTTTGTGGTTATTTTTGAAATATAGTGAAAATAGTAAATAAAAAGAAAAGCACAATCTATGCAGCAGTTTTTAAGAAAGTTGGGGGAAAAAAACAACATGCTATCTCCTATCTGCAGCCTGACAGCACATCCTCAGCTTGCAGCTGTTTCAATAAAACATGCTGGAGACAACAGGCGGTAAATGACATGCTTGTCTGAGGCACCTTCAGGATTTCTCATAATGGTCAGCTCCCCATGTCCCCAGCATTCATTTCTTCACTGTGCCACTGGACAGTTAAGTAAAGATACCTGACACCATATGTTTCCCTGTGCAGTAATGACTGCTCCTAGCACTGCTTTTATGGCAGCTAGCCTCTGGAGGCTCAGTGATCAGAGACATGTCCAGCCCTCAATTAGAGCTGCAGGAAAGAGGCTGCGTTTGTTTACAGGCGACTTCTTTTAGACGATTAACACCTCTGTGGGGCTGTATGCATTTACTTTGTGGTGCAGTATAAAGAAAAATGCATGCAGGCTGCAGTTTGAAATTTACAACAAAATTCATGAGGGAAGAAGAAGGGGGGTAAGATGAATGAGCAGGAGGAGGAGATGAGCGGTGGAGTAAGGACAGTGAGAGAAAACTGAGAGAAGCAGAATGGGAGAGACAGAGATGAAGACAGAGAGAGGAGAGGGAGACCAAAGGCATGTGGAGTTCATGATCACTTTGCTTGGCTGCACAGTGATTAAAGAGAAGAGTCCCCGGAGAGAGAGGCGGCTCTAGGCCTGCCCAGTCAGTTCTCTCGCTCCCTTGATCTCCTGCGTGTCGCCCACAGAAACATACCACCAAACCTTCAGGAAGGGCTCTTTTTATTGCGCTGGGTCCCCCCAACGGCTCCAAAGAATCTGCAAAGCAAGCACAGATTGTCGTGGCACCGGCTCCTCTCAATTTAGAGGAAGGAGGTCTGCCTCGGTTGAGCTGCTGCCTGGATCCTGAAGAAGGTTTTTGATGTTTTAATGAAGATATTTCGCACATTTCTGAAAGCGTCTTGTTACACACGAACTTGTCAACCTCCAAGATTAGGTAAAAAGAGAATTTTTGGCAAGTGATTTTCCCAAAAGTTTCAGCTAAAAGAAATAAAAAAAAAAAAAGAAGAAGGAGGAATGAGAAAATAAGCCTACTAAACCTCCATTAATCCCCTTAGGAGGCTCTATCCTCATTTGATTGAAGTGCTTATTCTTTCAGAAAAATTGATAATCAAAACCTAGGAGACCAGGAGCCAGGAAAGAGGAGATGGGAAAAGAAAATGTCACTCTCAGTCTTAATTAAATTGACCATTCAGTGGCGGTGGGCTGATCAGTGCGTCGTGGGCCAGGTCCCTCCCTTGACCTTTTTTCTTGTGGTCAAGTGACCTTCACTCCCTGTCTGTGCAGTGTCTGACAAGAAAGGAAAGCGCCTGAGGGGGGTGAGGGAAGAAAGGCCGTGACATTACACACATTCTTACGGGTGCCACAGCCTGGATAATTAAACCGATACACACTTAGCATGCATTGCAAGCTAGCCTATCGTTTATCAGCCGCATGACCTCTAGCAAGGGATCTCTTCCTCTGATCTGTATAATTATTCTGTTTTTCTCCCCCTCCTCTTTCGTCGTTGCTTCCTTTCTTCCATTGGAAATACCTCTGTGTGTGTGTGTGTGTGTGTGTCTCAAAGTTGTAAACATCACAGCTGGTTGGGAGGAAGAATTTCGGAAGTGATTCAGTGATGTTTTTGTGCAAGATTTCAATTAATTCCAGTTGGCCCACAGCTATTTTGTATTATTTCTTTTTACGTCTCTCCTTATAAAAATACACTTATCCCTCTAAGTTCTCATGCCTGTGGTCGACTGAAACTCTGAGGGGGTGGGTACGTTGGTGTCACTTTAAATTTGTTGGCTGGGGGGTTAAATCCTAAGTGGTTAGCTATCTTGTGCCACACGTGGAGCTGCTGTTTGTACAGAAATGTGAATGGAGCACAGTTATGGCTTGGATTAGGGATTTTTTTTTTTTTCACTTTAGTTATTGTATATCTTTTACTGATGATTTCTTGTAGCCTGGTTAACAGTGTGAGATTATTTTAATTTCCTTTTAAATTTCAGGCTTTATTTAGGATCTGCAGTTACTGGCCTCACATTCTGTCGAGTGCTCGTTATGCAGTTTGCTGTTTCTCACTGCTCATCTCTCACCCCAATAGGTCAAAGCAGAGGGCTGCCCCATCTCAGCTTGGCTCTGCTGCAAGTTTCTTCCAATAAAAAGGGAGTTTTTTTCTTCTCACTCTTGCCAAGTGCTGCTCAAAGGTAATTGTTGAGTTTCTTTCTCCAACATTGTAAGGTCTTGACCTTAATGTGCAAAAGTTCCCAGTGATGATTTATGTTGTATTTGGCACTATATAAACAGCAACATTTGATGCCCCCGATGACTATACTTACATCTTGATTCTTACCAGGTATGTTCCAGGTAGTGCTTTAATTTAATCAAATGTAGATGTCATATAACCTTTTCACATACAATCTGGTCAACATAAAGCCACAAAAAGTTTAAATATTTCAAAAAATATTTCATTCTTATTACAACTCTACAAGAAGGCTATCATACAGCCAACTCACAACAACCTGCTTCGTAAGCCTGAATTTGAGAGCTACTGGTAAGATGGAGCATTTCATAAAGCCAAACACAGCCTGCTGTTAAAGCAACATAATGAATCTTGTTTTTTGTTTAATCACATATCGCTACAAGCGTTGCCTCATCTGTTTCACGGTTATGAAGATGACAGTTGAATAGTTCTGTTGGAGGTTTCATTAAAAACAAATAAATAAAAGATGGCTATTGTTCTCCACTTATTTTTAAATCACTAAAAGATCTTTGAATGTGTAGTTTAGTTGTACCATACAGCCAACCCTTCTATCATGAAACTTGCTTTTACTGCTTTGTTGGGCTACAAGAAACATAGCCTGTTGAGCTGTAGCTGCATGCCTCTTTTCAGGTCAGTGAACCTTGCTGAAGCCTCTGCTTCCTTTGTATGATTCCATGTCACTGCTGATACTGTATGTGGATTCAAACATCAGAATAATGATGCAAATTCCATATTTAAAAAAAATAATTTGTTTCATGGTAAATGCATATAGGCTTTTTTTTAAAAAAACAACTTTATAAAGTAGTAAGTAGTCTGCTACTACTACAACTTTATTACTTTGCTACTTCCATCATCTCTTTTCACTCTGTATTCATACCGCAGATTGCATTTAATCATGAGTTATTCTTAACCTCTGGCTCTCTTCCACAGTGTGTCTTTTGTCCTGTCTTCCTCGCCTCACTCCCAACCGGTCACAGCAGATGGCTGCCCCTCCCTGAGCCTGGTTCTACTGGAGGCTTCTTCCTGTTAAAAGGGAGTTTTTCCTTCCCACTGTTGCCAAGTGCTTGCTCATAGGGGGTCATCTGATTGTTGGGGTTTTCTCTTTACCTTACAATATAAAGCACCTTGAGGTGACTGTTGTTGTGATTTGGTGCTATATAAATAAAACTGAATTGAATTGAATTATTATAAATTGTCTGCTTTTAGCATGAACTTTACTTTTTGTTCCTCTGCATTCTGTGTTGCTTAGCTGGTTAGCTTGCAGATGCTGTAGAGGGGCACCTGCATCTTTAGCTTAGTGTCTGCACAGCAGGGTTAGTGAGTGCTGTCCAAAGCTACAACTACACGGTTAAAATTTATGTAGAACCTGAAGTGAAATGTGGGCTGGATGAAAAGATGAAAAGAACTAGGAGGAAAGTCAGATGATTCCACATCTTCTGAGTTTTGTTTTCTTCTGGTGAACATGAATGTCTGTACAAAATCTAATGGTAATCATCATGTAGCTGAGCTTTAGATGGATCATTCTTTCATAGTGCCATTCTGCTAGCCTGGTTACAGTCCTCTCATAACATTCAGACCCCCTTTACTTTTTGCACACCTTATTATTTTTAGGGTAAACACACATTATTAATCTCAAATATCAAAAAGTGTTTGCAATGTATTCACACAGTGTGTCTAGGATCTATAACACAGGTAAGTGTGAAAAAAGTTAAGAATCCTGAAAAGCTTAATAAAGCGACTGTATAGACACAGTAGCATTTTCAGTACATTTATCTCAGCCAAAACACTAGTACAAGATGTATGATTTGGAAAAATGTGTTATTCTGTACCTTTGCTGACATTAAGATGTTTCTCATTCTTGGCTGGAACACACATTACGTGCAGTGGTGAGTGCAGGGAACAAGCCAACCGGTGTGAAAGTGAGAACTATATGTAATATAGTACGTGCCATAAACCTGCAGCTGATATTTCTGGGTCACTTATCTGTAGGGAGCTGCTTGCACTGTTCTAACCTGTCAGCTTGTTATGTAACACATTGGCCCAGTTTACCCTATATACTCTCACTGTCTGTAATTTTCCACTCGGTCTATGTATCACATGGGTTACCTATGATTGTGGGTGCAACTGACAAGGATTTGAAGCAGGAATTTCTCAGTTAAAGTGCTCGGGGTGTAGATGAAACAGCATGGAGAAGAGGCGAGCTAACTTTGTTAAAGCCTAACTCTGTCCAGTTTCAGCTTGTTCACATTCCATTTTCAGTTTTCACTGTATTTTTTTTGTACTGCTTTACAGAACATTGTATGTAGATGGAGGTTGGTTGACAGGGAGGACACGAAGATGAGCCTCGACAACAGAAAAAAAGAGAGCAAGAGAGCGGCAAAAGTAACCCAAAAGAGCATGACTCTCAGCGCCCTTCATCTTTTTTACCAACAGGCCTCACTGCAGATCAACTGGCTCCTTTGAGAGTACAAGGACTGAACTGTAGTTTGGCAGGATTCACTGAATATCACAAATATCTAACTTACACAGCTTACATGTCACTCTGTTTAAGAAACTGAAATGGGTTTCTTTCTGCTTGTGACCATACATTTCCATTCGGTTTTAAAAGTAGTTGGCATGCATTTTCTTGTATTCCATCACTGTAATTGTTAAATATGCATTCATTTTGTTAGTTACGGATTCGGTATGAGTGCAAACATCTTCAATTTATTATTGGATTGCATTGCCAGGCAACAATAATCATCTAAAAACAATAAACAGGAAGTGTGACACTGCCATAGAGACAGTCCGTTTGCTGCAGCACTAGAGTCGTCTCATTTTCGACCACATTTTGTAAAAATCTGCTCTACAAGGCGTTCTGCCATCAAGTAGTTCCTGTTTGAGGTGGGACCACAAATGATTAAAATTTGGTGCACAGACTGATGTGGAAGAAGAAGTCAGCATTTGCTGAACATATTTATGGATGGTTGCATTCAGCCAGAGAACTAAATTGGATATCTATCATCTGTACACTGGTCTATATTCAGTCCTGGTCCCTCCTGTAAAGAGTCTCAGCACTAAGCTACATTTAACACTAGTGCAAGATCAAAAAAGGCAGAGAAAACTCTTATAGGGCCTGATTCTGATGCCTCAGAGTTTAAGTGGTTAAGATTTCCTGTGTTTCCTGTGCACATGCTGTCACTGATACAAGCAGCATGCATTGCATGTCTTAATGCTCTGGCTTGTCTCCATTCTGACACAAGATAAAACCACAAGATAAAAATTGCAGCACTAAATTACAGGTAAAGGGACAAAAGCACTTACTCTGCAGAAAAATGGCACTCGGTATATTATTTTCGGAAATGTTAATTGTTTGTTTAATAAGAAGCTGTGGTGTATGTTGTTTAAAGGGTTGTATTTTTTTCTTTTTTACAATCTTAATATATGCATACTCTGATTCCTTAATTTTTCGTGGACTATTGGATAGCATTTTTATTAAGAGGCCGAAATCCAAAAACAAACCTCTGGTTAAATCTTTTTTATAACCTTGTCTCATGTTTTTATGTAAGCTTCTAAAATGTAACTATAAACTACACAGGCTGCAGATTTAAAATAAATGTAGTGGAGTAGAAGGTACAGCATTTCTCTATTCTCGGGTATAAAAGGGCAGAAAAATGAAATGTTCAAATACAAGTACCTCAAAATGCACTTTTTTTCAATAAATGTGCTTTTTTACATTTTCCTACTGTAGATTTTTTTTTATTGAAATTGTGTCCACTAGGACGTGTTGGATTAGAGCACCAGCAAACGTTGCAGGCTCATGAATTTTTTTTTCTCCTTTTCTCTACTTCCAACTATACAATAAAACAGAAAAAAAGACTGAAATACGGTGCTGTGCAAAAGTCTTGAGCCATCTTTCATTTCTTTATGCTTTGCTAGGAAAATGGTGCAGTGATTCATTGAAACATGTGCAAACATGCACTTTTCTTCAACAGCCTGAATGTCCTAGGGAGCTTTCTTGTAATTTCTTTAAGCAGTCTTCAGGAATACTGCTTCAGGCTTCTTGAAGGACATTCCAAACAATAAGTGTGATGCTGCCACAGAGACAGTCCCTTCGGGGAGGACAATCCATGACTGATAGTGATCTATAGTGTGTTTTTCTTCCTTGGTGTGTTTTTACTGCGTTAACAGTGTGTTTGGGATCATTTTCATGCCAAAAAATGAAGCAGTTGCCAATCCAGATGGCATTGCATGGTGACAATATTTTTCTGTGTTCATAATTCCATCAATTTTAACAAGATCCCTGAAATGCAGGCCCAAACCATGACAGCGCCTCCACTGTGTTTTGTGACTGTAAACACTCACTGTTGTACCCTTTTCCTGACCTCATCCATACATACTGATGACGATTTGAACCAGAAATTTTAAATTTAGGTTAATCACTCCACAAGACCTGTTGCCACTGGTTTTCAGTCCAGTTCTTGTGTTAATTGGCATACCTCAGCCTTTTTTCCTTGTTTCCTTTCTTTAAGAATGGCTTCTTGACAGCCACCCTTCCGCTGGGGCAATTTCTGATGAGGCTTCGGCAAACAGTAGCTCAGCTGACGGGCCAGATGATTGTCTCAGATCCTGTGTCAGGTGTTTGCTGGATTTTTTCCTATTTCTTAAGGATGTGACTTTCAGATATTGTTCATCTGCTGTAGATCATTTTTTAGACCTGCCACTTCTTCTTTTGTTCTCCAATTGTCCAGTTTCCTGAAATTTTTTAAGTACACACTGCATACCATGCCGAGATATGCAAAGTTTTCAGCAAAAAGCTCTTTGCTAATCACCTTGTTGGTGCAAAAATACTATTTTGTGCAGGTCAAACTGTGTTATCTTTGGCATTTTCCATGGTTTCAACTAAAGAAATGGGAACAAATGATATGTTTTATGTGACAGGCTGCTAATAACAAAGTGCCTAAAGATACAATTCAAGTTAAGGCGATCCCTATAACTGCAGATTGGTTACTGATTCATCATTAAAGTTTCCGAGTAGACACAACCAGTATTATGGAATCAGAGTTCTGGGTTTGGGTCACAATTAAGACAGATATGGAGCCTTTCATATCTCTAATGGAATGGTTTCCTCACCATGGGAGTTTCCCGTAACACTTAGGAAAGAGCACTTTGACACAAAATACATTTGAGCCTATAGCCCCCAGGAAGCCATTAAACACACATTCTGGCACATGGATATTAAAAAAGTGAAAAATTACCCCAGTGAAGAGACGTCAGAGAGAGAGGGAGCTTCTGTCATGATTACCATATCCATCTGTAACCCTGCATTAGGTTGCCTCACACAGTGTCACAGGATCTTCTGGTGAGATGCTAATTGATAAGAAAAGATGAACATGTGAGCTGGGAGACCTGATTGAATCAAAAATAGGCATGAAGGTGGAGAAGAGAGGGAGCAAAAAAAAAACGTTTGCAGCTCTCTATAAATCATGAGACTTGCACAAAAAGCCATCCATCACAGTTGGCAAAGGCCTCGTTGGGGTTGAAAGGTCAAAGGGCTGAGTTATGTTAGAAGGTCTTTCAACTCCCAGGGGACAAATTTGACCGGTTCCCGAGCGAGACGAGACGAGGGTAAGCCATCGCTTTTGTCGGGCAGAACTCGACCTATGGGTTTCCAGTCTGTTGCCACTGACTATATACCCGGAAAAAAAGGTTGAGCGCAAATGGCCCCAGTGTAACCCCTCAATCCTTCATCCTGAGTGATAGCTCTCCCCTCTGTGTCAAGTCTTTTAATCCACACTCACTGTTCTGCCTCGCTTATATGTCAGAATGAAAAAGTTGCGCTATGGCACTTTCCTGGTTCTTCACAGCTTCTTGGTCAATATTTCTCATCAGGTGGGAGGGAGACAAATGACCTCCACAGCTTTGACCTTGCCGTGGTTATTGGCAGGAGGAGGCAGTTTCTGCTCTGATTTTTACATTCAGCTATTAAACATATAACTCTTATTGCCTCTTAATTGGATCATTACCACATTCCTTAGAAGCATTCCTAAAAATTTATGTCCATGTTGTTAAAGTTATGTTAAAAAAAAAAGTATGAAATTTGTAAATGATACAAACCCTGTTAACATACGCAGGCGTGGAAAGGCTGATTTAAAAATTAATGAGCCTTAAAATTTTAATTCCAAATGTGATTCTAATCTCGACAAGTGGTGTTATCTCCCACTGTAAAGCAGCTCAGATAGCACTAGTGAAGTGGTGAAGAAGCAGAGGCGATGTGATAGAATTCGAATGCAGATACCCAGGAAATATTAACCCAGAAAGGAGGTTTTAATGAAGCTCTGACGCCCTAATGAATGCTGTTCACATCCCCCCCTTTCTACATGAGCATCTCTGGAGAAGCAGCCCTGAATTCTGATGTGGCGGTGATACTGTAACTCCATCACTGAGAGCTCCCCTTTAAGGATTTCTCCCTGTGTCAAAAGCCCCCTCCTCCGCATGAGGAGCCATCAGTCTGGGAGGCTACGGGGCAGGTTGTGCTTAATCAGCATTTCAAAGCTGCTCCACTGTCAATTATCCAAGGCTGTGCTGCTTCCAGTTTGCTCGCATGGGTTTCATTCGACTACGGGGATGTAAGGTCAATGTGTGCAACGTCTGAGGGTGACATCACCCTCCTAGGAAATCCTTGGTAGACGTGTATGCAGAAAAAAAACAACACAAAGGGAGCTTCATGTCTGCATCTTCTATTTCCTTTTTTTTATGGCTTTGCCACAAAAATCCTTCACATTCTCTAGTTACCATAAAGGACTATCCAACGGTCACACTGAGAGGCATTCATGTGTAGAATACAATTTAAAATTCCATCACTCAGGGTGAAGCTATGTTTTATATCTTTTCCATTAGCTCCAGATGTCATACGAATACCATATGTAAAATTGTTTTGCATTTGTTATGCACACAGAGGGGACAATCTGTATGCTTTGCTGGCAGACTGTAGCATAATTCACTACTCACCCCATTGACTACTGAATATGAAACATGCGTTCCATATCAAGCCACTTCTGTCATTGGGCCAGTGGAGTGGAGCAGGCACGCTGGAGTTTTCTCGGGACTTATAAAGAGACAGACTTTATGCTTTCAAACAGAGATATTAAGCCAGTAGATCTCATACATTACAGTCAAGGGAGTGGTGTGACTGTTTTGTAATTTCCATACACACTTCTCTCTCTTTCCCACAGTTTTCAGTAGCTCCTGGACAGATAATCTTATTCTATAGGTCTGCTGAGGAGCAGCAAAAGTCTTGGATGGACTCCAAAAATATTTTTCTCATTAAAAGTAAGATGTGAGGAGAGACAGACGGAGTATAGCAGCTCAGAGAAAAATCCTCCCAGTTTGATTCTGTGAGGGTGTTTATGACATATGTTGAAAGTCTAATAGGCATCGTGGACTCATGCAGGGAAGGCTGAGGTTTACTTATGCAAACACTTGGCAGAGGCAGAGCTGCTCTGGAGAAAAGCAACATCACTGGTAAAGTTCAACTTTACAGGTATCTTGTATCTGGTCCAAAAAAACAAAGTTACAATAAAATTCCAATTATTTAATAAGCACATTTTCATTGTTGTGATATTAATAGGCTCCAGTTGCTCAGTATGCCTTTGTGGCCTTAAGTGAACCAAAATGTACCGCATTTACAAAAGAAAATGTTAATTATTAAAACATCTAGTATTTATGAGAAATGGTTAAATTTGTTACCAATCATTGCTATTTTGATTTAATGTGATGAATATGAAACTATATTATATACTATATATAAACATAAACAGTAAGTTTAATATTGCTATACATACATTAAAATATATCGTAGGCAGCAATTTGGTTATTTAATTAGGTCAGTTTTTTCTGTTGATTCAATTAAATTGCATGAAACTTTAAGGTAAGAAATTATGAAAACGTCTGGGAATTCAATTCAATTCAGTTCAATTTATATTATATAGCGCCAAATCACAACAACAGTCGCCTCAAGGTGCTTTATATTGTAAGGTAAAGATCCTAAAATACTACAGAGAAAACCCCAACAATCAGATGACCCTCTATGAGCAAGCACTTGGCAACAGTGGGAAGGAAAAACTCGGTTTTAACAGGAAGAAACCTTTGGCAGAACCAGGCTCAGGGAGCCATCTGCTACGACCAGTTGGGGGTAAGGGGAGGGAGACAGGACAAAAGACACACTGTGGAAGAGGAATTACACAGACACTTTTACTATAACATAATAATAATAAAAAAATAACATGGGCAGCATCTGTTTCCTAAAAGGAAAGCAAAACAACACCCAAAAAATCAATAAGAAGTAGCATTATGCTGCAAGGTGAATGACTGCAATAAGACTCTACTTATTTAACTCTGTTCCAGTGCAATGTGTTTAATCACCAACTTATGCAGACAATTAGCAAGATGTAGGTTAATTTAAATTTATATTAGTAATATTTTTCTTGTAACCTGTAACTGTTCTTATTCAATTTGTCCCTTCCGTTACCTTTTCTAAGTCAATATGGCCCACTGGGAAAAATACTGTAATGCATAACTTGAATATAAACCAGCACAATGACTTCCAGATACACCAACCCATATACTGGGTGTGGCAGTGCTGTTTTTCGGTCTGACAGCCAACTCAAGCAGAAGAAACCGTTTTTCAAAACTCAACCACCCAACATGTTTCCCCCCAACAAAAAGTTTTAATATTAATTTTAAAGGAGCATCTATCGTTTATTCTGCTAAATGTTTATATTGTAATACATTCCTCCTCCTGTGGACATTATTGACATTTTGTCCCACAAGTCATATTATTTCCATGGGTGATGAAATTCAAATGTGCAGTGGCAAAATTTCCTTCTTGTTACCATGAAGAACATTTAAAAAAAAAAAATCTCAATGACACATGAGACCATTTATTTAGCATAAATCCTGCTTAGCCCCTAAATGTGCACCCAAACTTTGGCACCCAAACAGATGATATATGGAACACAAACTGTATTTACCATCTAAATTGCTTCTCCACAATGCCGAGATGATGACAAAGATTAATCGGCTAAAGAGCTAAATCTTCTCCTCCCCCCCCCTTCAATATGGTGGCACATCTCAGGCCACACGTTTCCAACTTAAAGGCAGCATTTGTATTCCTGAGGAGCATCTTCTCTCGCCCGCTTTATGATATTACCGCCAGGAGACTGCAAGTAGCAGCCTCGTCTCCATGTGTGGGCTCCAATTCGACCATCATCCATTTCCCTCCACTATCTTTTTATCATTACACAGCCTAATAAATGTGCTGTGTGCCCCGTGATGCTGGATCATACATCAGGCAAAGTGACCTGGGTCAGCGCATCGCCAACCACCAAGGTTACCGTCTCTCTTGCACTCGTTCGCTGGCTGTCACGGTGAGAGGAGGAATATTTGTCATCTGGAAATATTCTCTGACAAAGTAATAACCTCTTCCTCGTCTTTTTTTTATGTTGAACGTTGTGTCTTCTAAAGGAAGTGACAAAGGTGTACAAGCCACAGGGGTTGCTCCGTGGTTGTTTTGATCCAGCAGGTCGCCACTGACGAGCGCACTTCAATCGAAGCAGCAGGTTGTTCTTCCCACTGTGGCTTGCTTTATACCACGTTATGAAATGATTCTTCAGTCTCCCACATCAAACGCAAACAGCATAATATCACAGTGCAGTGCTTGGAATGTGTGTGTGTGTGTGTGTGTGTCTGTGCGTGAAACTGTCTGTGCTGAGGTCTGCCGTGCAACCTGTGCGCTCCCCTGCAGATGGAGCATTAAAGAACTCCCAAACTGGAGGCCAGCCAGAGCATTTTGGTTTACCTTGGCGCCTTGGCAGGATACTCACACACACAAATACACACAGTTGGTCATTTCAGCGTTAAGATTGTGCGATTTTTCAAAACATGCGATCGGGGCTTGGCAGCGCATGTCCGGCTGTCTCCCAGCGATCACTCATCTGAGGCGAGAAAATCAGCAGTGGTCTCAGAAACTCAACACGCTGATTGGAGCCAGATTGGAACAAGGCCTCCAAATCAGAGGGACATGCTCTGCTACATTGTGGAGTTGAAGCGAGTCTATTATAGGCCCGAGATTAACTGTCTCAGACAGCAAGCAGCAATGAAAGGCTCCTCTATCTCTTCCTTTAAAAAAACCCAAAAAAACCCGAAGAGTTGCATGACAAAGTCCAGCAGGGTACCTCGGCTTTTACAGTGGCACCACAGAGGAAAGACTGCTTGATATATGGGCTCTCTGAGATATGTCCACTTACTCTTTTTAATCTGCTGGACATTGTGCTGTAGATGTGAATGAATAGTCTATATATATGTGTGTGTGTGTTAAAAGGTGGGGATGCATCACTCCCATGGGAAAGGGTAATGACTGTGCCACTAATAGAGAATCATTATAAACAACTTTAGTAGATCAAAGAAAAGATGTATTCATTGAAGTCCAAGGATGACCGATAGATCAGCGGGCCTTTCAACAAATGTCCTCTGTTCTCTCTCTGTGTGCAATACAGAGAGGCAGAAAGCCCATATAAATGTCCAAACCAGGGTTTAACAGTGAGCTTGTTAACTTTTATAGATGTGTGTAAGATCACGTCCAATAAATTACGATAAACTGAGATGGCATCAGGTGAACAGAGCCTTACATGGAGACCTTTTGAATTTTCCCAGAAGTCACTGTTTATATAAGCCACACAAGGGGAAGGTCAAGCCTGTTAGATGACTCGAATACAAAGAGCAGTAAAACACAGAACTCATCTATCTCCTACTGTGCATAATTTTTTAAATGAGGGTAAAACAACATTATTGTGGACTCATCATCTGAGCTTCAGAACTTGTCCCGTGTCCTCGTCTGATTCTGCTGTTCTGCTCCAGATTTCACTTTTTACTTGCTCGGATTAGTTCTCCACACTCTGGACTCTCTGCTCAGTTGAGTTATGCTTCCCCCGCTGCTCTGCACAGCCAGCAACCCACCCGGTTCTCTGTGTGTCCATAATCCGCTCTGTCATGGCTCAATATGCCATCCGCGTTATTCATCTTTTATCAAACTACAGTCTGCTAGCTGCTACGTTAATGACAACAGATGGCTAATGTGGCTATCGGGTAACTGCTAATAATAAACAGCTAATGTTAACATGTGCACCACCCTTAACATTCATGATAACTGTTTAATACTTATAATAGGAGCTTTACTGAAGTTATGCGTCAGCTGGAGAAGGCAACGACGGCACTGTTGGTATTGATACTGTTGCAACTGAGTATCTTATTTCAGTATTAGTTTTTAGTATCGATTAATATCTGCGTATCGATTTTTTGACAATCCTACGGCTTGTACAGCCAATTAAAAATCATAATCAAAGACTAGCCATTGGTTTTAAGATTGCAAATGCATTTCCTTATTTGGCCTTCAGAGGGACTGTGTTCCAATATGCAGCCAAAGACTCATGGTTGGTCAGTACTGGCATTGTAAATGTGAACCAACAGTTCACCCACCCTGCAGACTGCTAAGGTACGGGGCACAATCACTGCAGGAGAAAAAAAAGAAAGAAAAAAAGAAGAATCTCGCTGATCTCTTAGCAAAACTGAATATCAATTTCAACTCTACGTTACGACTTTTATTTTCTCATTGCTTGAGTGAAACCCCTGCTATATATCACGATTGCACAATGGTATTTGTGCGCATTCCCATGTGGAACCGAAAAGTGCAAAGATCTGTGATAAATTCCATCCTGTCAAGTGTTGATTTACAGGTCAGGTCTGCATCGGTGGGTGAATTGGTGCATGAGCGCATGTGCCAGCATGTCGAGTGTGTGAAAACGCCCGTGGTCATTTTTCATCTCTTAGTTAGTGTATGTGTTTGTTAGAGCGTGCATGTGTATGCATGCAGGAGTGTGAGAACGTTTCCTCCTGGCCCTTGCACAAGCCAATATCTATTTCTTCACTCGTTACCTTTAATCTCTGATTACCATGCAGCTGTTTTCCAAAATCCTGTAATAGTTGATTTAGTGTTATTTTCCTGCTGTGGCCTGTCCGAGCACAGGGCATTTGACACCAAGAACTGTTAATTACTTACTTATGGAGATAAGAATATGGTCAGGAACAGACCTGGCAATGATTAATGCAAAGTCTACAAAGAGTTTTTCTCTTCCTGCTTGGGATATGGTTTTAGATCTACAAAAATACACGCAAAACACATCTCCACAACTTGTTTTAACCTGAGATCTCTATCTCTGCTTCCAGTGTTCATCCCTTTTTTGTCTTTTGTCTCTGCCCATTAACATTCAACTGAAAGTACAGGAGGAGGGGATGCATGAATAGCAACCACAGATTCATCACGTTTTTTTTTTTTCTCCCTTTCTCTTCCTTCATGAATTATGGAGAACCTCCCCCGATACATTTAGTCAAGCCACTAGTAAATTAAATGCGGTGTGCTGCCATGCCACACGGGAGCCAACAGGCCAAGCAGGGATATATCAGCCTGTGCTGTTGTGGCCAAAACATTCATACATCTCCCTCCAGTGTTTACAGGAACCAAAGTCTCTCTGAAAAGCTACATTTCTAGTTTTTTTTGTTTTGTTTTTTTAAAAACACCCTACACCCCCTTTTTTATTCCAACACTGCTCTCAGTTTAAAAAAAGCAGCTCACATATTAAATCTATCAACAGCCAAGAGAGCCAACATGACTGATCATGTAGTATTGTAGAAGTGATGTAAGCGGTATAATAGTAGAGTAATTCAAAACAGGCCAATTGTGCAATGAAAGTATTTGACCTGAAGCCAAAAGAGAAGCTATGATTGACTTTTAAGTGCTGCATTTAAATGCTACATTTTAGACGTTTTATCCACCTCGGTTCTCAGACTTCAAACTGCTCCATATTTCTCTCCAGAAACAGGCACAAATGGGGGTGCTGGCCCCCTTCTTGCCCCCTGATTTATAGCACTATGGTAGTAAAATGGCAGACTAGAATAACATGGGTGGTAATAAATGACTATAAGACAGCGACTAGCAGCTGTTAATGCTACAGCCATTAGGCTGAAAAATGAAGGATGTCTGTGATTCCATCAGATTTATACTTTTTCTTTATGCCATGCATTAGTGCATGTCATGCTAAGTGGCAACCCATATAGGCATTAATCGTCTCCCACATCCAAAATATTCTGCAGGTATCTTTAAATGAGCCAGCAACAATATCATGCTTAAGATTAAGATAGGACTCCAAATACTCTGGCATCAGAAATGTTTTCCACAGTTATTTTCAGCTAGGTATATACCATTGACAGAGTGTGACATTGCTTTTTCACAATTACATTTTGAAATTCAGTAGTTCCAGTAATTCTCTGTTACCCTGACAGTTTGAGCTTGTTCGCTGTCTCACCAGGAGCTTGATGGATGGTTTCTCAGTCTGCTACGTCTGGATTCAGTGGACTGGTCTGCTATGTGATAGTCGAGCCCGTCTGCATGCCCAGGGTGTCAAATACTGCCTTTTTTTTTAAGACACTGGCATCTCAGAGAAAAAGAAAAAAAAAAGCAGTCTTCTGGTTGATAGTCTTTGGATGGTGAATATTCATAAAGATAAATTAAAAATAAGAAACTAATGTTAAGAAATTACATGTTCTGATGGGGCCAGAATATAACTAGAATACAACCAGTTGGCAACCAGTTGAATCGAGTCCCCTATTGCAAAGAGATGCATTGCGGATGAGTTGCACTCATCGATGCAAACTGACTCAGATTGATTGCAATGTGTTGGCACTCTGTCTACATTTATAAATTAGACGGCCAATCTGTCTGAGAGTGATTGCAGTCAGCCCAATTTCAATTGTTTGGAGACAGGTTGCCTCCCACCAGGCAACCTGTGCAATTTCATTGAAAGTGCAATTGCATTGACTAGAAAGTGGTCGCCCAGAGTTTGAGGGTTTTGCATGCTCAACCTCTGAGCAACCAGGTGGTCGCTGCAACTACTTGCATTTTGTCTCTGAGAGCAAAAAAATGTATATGTAATCACTGGGCAACCACTGATTTTACCTAGTCAAAGGGAGGTTGTCGTCCAGGTTTTACTCCAGTATGATGGATGCTGATATGGGTTATTCCAGTGATTAAGTATTTCACTGAAGATTATTATAAAAAATGCTAGGTAAAACATTACAAGCCAAGATATCCTTGCTTTAGTCAGTAGTATGGCTCAAGCTTCAAAAACAGTGTATGCCACTGATAGTGTTACATTGTAGCAGATTTCATTAGATGCTCCTCAGCTACATCATCAGGGTTTTTCCACTCTAGAGAGTTCTTTTATTGCTAAAGAAAACAGTATTTACTAGTTTTCATAAACTTACTAAGGCTACTCATGTGAAGTGCACTTGGACTAGGAAAAGGGGACAGCTATCAGCTATCACTTTGCACAATTTCCTTTATACCAGTACTGCTTAAGCAAAACTTTTAGACCACTCTGGTTAAATAAAGAGTCAAGGTGCTGTAACAGCATATTACTGCTAATACTGAAGCATTCATTTTTCAGCTCAGTCAGAAAAACCCTATTGCTCTTTGGTTCTTTTCTTCAGTGGCCTCACACTGTGAAAATGGTTTGGGAGAATAAAGAGACTGCACGGCAGTGATACTGAAAAAAAGGATAGGACATGTAGGTTTGCATTACATGGCCAAGGACAATTAGCAGCTTCATCGAGCATGGCCAGAACAAATACCGTCCAGTCACCTCCCTCCTTCTTCATTTCCAGATGAGTGGACTTAAATTCCTATTCAGTGTTGCAGAGGACACTAAGGACCAATAGCTAAAGTAAGAGGTGGGAAGGGCTGTAATTATTAAAGGGATTGTTGCAAGATTTTGTACACACCATTCCGTGATAAACGTTTTAATATACGAGGTGAAACACAAGAACCCTTTCAAGTACACAGCATGGAGAAAAATCACAGCTTTGCCATGTTAAGTTGGACTCATAATTGAGCTGTGACATCTTAACTGCAGTGAAGTGCAGCAAGAATCGTTATTTCAACACTTTGTAAAAGGCGGTCTGTTTATCTGAGAGTATGTGCATTTATATGTGAAGAACAACAGAAGAATCTGAGATGCTTTGATGTTTGGAAAACAAAGTCTGCACCGATATCTTTAATGATGAACGAAAACAGTGTTTCCTTTCAATAGGGCCTTTCATAGGGCAGATATGGCAGAGTCGGGACAATCTTTATGCGCTGATTAAAGGCTGTCGATGGTAAAATAGGCTGGACAACATTTGTAAAAATGGTCTTTGAGAGATGACTGTGAAAGCAGACAGTGGCCTTTCATCTTGGCATCTGCGTGTGCCCATTACTGAGTTTCTGTGAAAAATAATGACTCTGCCTTCCAGTATGATGAGCACTTTTTAAGTGGACCTCATTCTTCATGACCTATATCCATTGTCTTACCCTGTCAGCAGTGGGAATAGCACAGCCATTCATGTCCTATTTCAAATACAGAGTCAGGGATATTTTTGCCATAAAGCACATGCCACTTCAGACTTGATAGTGAATATGTGCCTCCTATGAATTGTTGGATTTGCATGAATATTTATGGAATCATAGTGGGAGTTACAGCATGTGAGGTAATTGCATTACAGATGGGGAGAATGGATATGAGTCATAGCATATTTTACATTCTCATGTACAAATTGGCTATTGTATTAGAAATATGAAAAGCCTCCTAGAAGTAATGGTTTCCAAATGAGCTTGGTAAGCAAAGTAAATGATTTACTTTGAACCAAATGAACCATCTTGGGTGCTGTGCTTTAGTTTTTGAGCCACAGTCCATTTTGCTTTTTGTTTGAAGAAAACCACATTCCAATGGTGCATTCTCACAATAGCGCCCATTGAGTAATTTGACAGGATAATATTGCATTTGTGTGGATCACTGCTGATGATACTCATACAAGAGGGAATCATTGCTGCAAACTTCCCTCTAATGCGCCCATTACTTTATAATGATGCCAAGTGTTCAATTTCACAGTGGTGGCATGAATTTGTAATTACCACATATAGATTTCCCAGTGTCTCCTGATTGCAGAAGAAACATACTGTACTCACTACCGCCTCGGGTCCAATAACCAGATGTGGAATAGTCTCCAGCTTGCCAGCAGCATCCCTCCCAAATGAGCTTCAGTCGGCTCCGATGGGAAGTGTTTTCCAGTTAGCTATCTTGCAGCGATCAATACTCCACCTCCTCCCACAATGTTCACAGAAACCCAAACTTCTAATGAGGGACTTTTGTAGCCATGTTCCCCGAGCCCTGTAATGCATGCGGTCAATATGAGAGGGGATCTGCTGGGTGAACACAAGACAGAGAGAGAGAGAGAGAGAGGGAGAAAGAGAGACAGAGGATGGCAGTGTTCAATAATAAGCACTAACCGTCTGGCGGACCGGACCTGACCCAGATACGGTTTACCTTAAACTGTCTAACCACACTATCTCTGATTTTCATCCTGCTTGATGAAAGGCTCTGGTTTTCTTAATCCACGCTGAGGGATGAAGCACATTATGCCAGGCCCCAGTCTGTCAAATCCAGATTCGATTTTTGAAAAGGTTAATAGCTGCGCTCGCAAAAATCCAAGGCAAAATGTTTAGGATGAGGCCTTTCTGATCACAAATGGGCAAATATTTGTGGTACAAGTTTGGGTGTCTCCTGATGACCTTTGTCAGAAAAGCGCTGATTAAACAGAAGCTAAAGTTGATGAGACAGCGCAGTTTTTAAAAGATGAAGGCCAAATCCATAAATCTCATTACTGCAAAACTTTCACCTGTATGCTTGTGACTGCCGGCAGAATGGAAGACTCCACACTTCAAGTCATATTAATTTCTTCTGAAATAACATGAATGCACAGCTTTGGAGGCCTACAGAGGTTATGTGACTGCATACAATAAGATGACATGGCTCTGGAAGGCTGCAGTTAGACAGCATGCAAATGTTAGCTAAATGCTAATACAATAATAAGCTAAATGCTAATCTACAATAATATGCATATAAAAACTACTAGTGTAATGTTTACCATATCCCTAAATCAACATGTTAGCATGATGGAATTTTGAAGTTTTGTGTTATGTAACTGATTATTAAGCCAAGACATTCTGACCTCATGATCCATCTAGAGGAAAATTTCCTAACCCTAACCTAACCCGTTTAGCACAAAAATGTGTTAAAATCCATCAGATTTGTCTCAAGACATTTCATTTTAAACTACAGTTGCTTCCACTAGATGCAAAGCTACCCAAATAGCTTCTGTCTGGGTAGAGGTCTTCTTCACCTCATCCAGGAACTGAGTTGTTCCAAGTCCAAATTGTGCTTAGTCTAATCAGGTTGGTCTTATTGTACTGCCATGGGTCTTGAGTCTTTGTGTCAGTGTGCTGCATCTTGAGTGCTATCAAGTCTGATCACAACATTTAATTAATTTCTCTTAGAATCAAATCAATCAATGAAAGAAATTGTTTAATGACTTACTTTGACTACACTTTCTAAGAGTACTGCTTATTCCTTGATCAACTTAACTGACAGTTGAGCATCACTTTGGCTAGACCACATTTTAGAAAGGATGTGCAGTGCCTGGGTTCTTAGGTCAGTTCAATCTGTGCTTGGCTCACCCCTTGAAAAGTCACTTTTTTTCAAGTGGAATCTCCAAAGTGGTGGACCAACCAACCAAACACTGCTGGCTCAAACCAAAATAGTTTGAAATAGTTTCCACCTAAAAAGGGCCAGATTCAGAGGTTCAGCTTCAGCTTTATAATTTGGTATTTTGAGACTGTGTTTGAATGATTCAACATGATCCCTTTAGGTTTTTTCTTTGTTTTATGACACATTAGAGCATTTAGAATCAAAAGTGGGTTGAAAGCATGGCTGTTACTACCTGCACCACTAGTCTGTAGTCACGAAATTTGTCGGATTAATGGAAGCAAAAACCCACGCTGTCATCAGCTAATAGAGATTAACTCACTGCACCTTAGAGAGTGTCCTTTTCCACAGAATAAATGAGGAATTAACAGCTCCTTCAGACAAGGTTCCCCATCGTTGTAAATGTTAAGCTGAGTTTAATGCAGCCAGGTTGATACATTTTGCAGGTCTTAGCGCATTAAAAAGAGATTTAAATGAGCTTTGTTGATCAAGCAGCGGGAAGCCTTTGTTCTCTAGCCTATGATTTATTCAGACAGCGCATTCGGACCGTCACTATTTTCTGTCTGTCGTGTTGCGGCCGTTCTTTCGTCGGCGGGTTTCATTTGTGTTGAGAAATGCCATCTGGCTCAGGCAGCAAAAGCTCTGTCAGAGAGAGAAGTAGGGGGCAGACACAGGGGAGAAATAATGTGTGTGTAAATGCAGCATCTATCTATTGACCTCAGAATGCTGGAAATGGACTAGAGACAAATTAAAATGTTTCTCACTAATTGTTCACCTCTTGGAAGTGGGACTACTAGCAAAGAAAATACACTCGCTAGTTTGAAATTGAATCACAGAATCGGAATATAGCCTGTTGCATGAGATATAGTACAGCAGGCTGCTACTTTCATGCAGAGAAAATAGAACTTCTATCTGGATGTTATGGTGAGTGTCAGATTCATACACAAAATAACTGCGCAGATAGCCAAATAAGGTGGGGAGTGAGGCTCTTCAAGCAGCAGTTGCAATAGACTGCTCTGGAATTCGAGTCCTTTAAACACTCCTTTGTGACACATATACTGTACATCACTCTCCTGTCGGTCTTCGGCACAATGAATGATGTAAGGTAGCTCCTTTTTCTTCCCATCTCTGTTATTACTCTTTGCTTGGCTGCCTGCCAGTGGTTTGTGTAAACCACAGTTGTCCTTGCTGATGTACTTTGCTATTTGGTGTACAAACAAAAGTGACAAATACCCTCAAGTCCAAAAAGGGCCATTATCTACTGCTTCTCATGCGCTGCAGCATCCGTCTTTTTACGACCACATTATGTGTGCTCACATGAAGCATGTTTGACTGAGGAATGATGAATGGCATTCGATACGAAATAGATGTGCTGAAATGTGGCAAGGACAAACAATACGGTGCTGGTTGGTGTTGGAAATTTGAATCATTAACGACAGCCTGTGTTCACACGGCATTACAATCCATCACATGTCCTCTGGGAGTTATTGATTATTAAAACTAGATTATTGGTATCGGAAGAGCAATGTACACTATATTACGCCTAAACACAAAGCATGAACTGGGACTGTGAAAGGGAACTGTAGTTGCATAAGTCAGCTCAACAGTCTCATGTGCTGAGACAGTGAGGTGATCCTGGGTACATTTCCAAAGACTGAAAACAGACTGACAGTGTACATATGTGCACATGTAAATTAATTCAGGCAGTTGCTTGCATTTCAATCTGTAAACACATATTGATTGCTTAACCTCATTTCTCATTACTCTCATACAGCGAAACTGCCTCTATCCATACGGAAAATAATTGGGAAAAACCTATATTAAATGTTTAAGCTTTAGACATGTTTTTATGTCTTACAGAGACTGACATGTTTCATACAAGGACTTACTCATTAAAAGTGGCCATGTTCACATTTTGCATTTGCAATATACCCCCCAGTCCCAGATATCCATGGACATTGGACCACTCAGAAACAGTGCATATGCACAAATCTGTGTGTAAACCATGCATATGACCATCAGTGTTTTCATACCTAAATTTGTTCGTACTCTACGAACAAATCTAAAAGTGCCTATGACCATGCATAACAAATGATGAAGGCCTGGCTGTCCTAGAAAAGTTAAACACGCATATTTAAAATGAATACTGCTACTACTACTAATAATAATAATAATAATTATGATGATGATGATGATGATGATTATTATTATTATTATTATTATTATTATTATTATTGTTATTATTATTATCATTATTGTAGTTGTTGTTGTTGTTTCCTTTTGCTCATGGCTTACAAATTTCCAAAACAACAGAAGCAACAAAAAGCTCAGAATTATAATTAAATAAATAAAAATAAATTGCTGGCTGTCATCACTTACAATCTAATTTCTTGGCTCTAGAGGGTAAGAATATTTCTACTCAGTTTAACCATTCATTGTTCTTTTAAAAAAGATGTCCCTATTTGTCTAAATATGATTGAAAAGTCAAAGGTGAAAAGTTGTGTTCACACTATAATAAAGACTTCACGTTCATGAATAAAGAATTCACGTTTATCCACTGAGTGATTTTCTGTTGATTAGAGGGCTAAAAGAGTTCCACTTGGTACATTGTTTCAAAATTGCAAACATGTATCTTTTTGGTTTTTTGCTTTATTAATACAGTTTTTGATATACTTTTGATTTAGTTGAAAAATGGCCGTGATCAGAGAGCCTTATAATATCCACTCTTGGCACACAAACTGTGCTGTGAAAAAGTATTTGCCCCCTTCCTGATTTCTTATTATTATGCATGTCACACTTACATGTTTCAGATCATCAAACAACTTTTAATATTAGACAAAGATAACCTGAGTAAATACCAAATGCACTATCTACACATTGGAGGGTTTTCAGGCATGAACAGTTAGTCTGGATTTTGAGTAGGCCACTCCAAAATCTTTATTTTGTTTTTTTTTTTTAGACATTCAGAGGTGGACTTGCTGGTGTGTTTCTGATCATTGTCTTGCTGCATAACCCAAGTGAGCTTGAGCTTCAGAGCACAAACTCTGAGGATGGCCAGACATTTTCCAGGTCCTGAAGCAGCAAAGCAGCCCCAGACCATCACACTACCACCACCATGTTTGACTGTTGCTATGATGTTCTTTTTATGAAATGCTGTGTTAGTTTTATGCCAGATGTAACAGGACTCAAACCTTCCAAAAAGTTAAACTTTTGTCTCGTCAGTCCACAGAATATTTTCCCAAAAGTCTTGGAGAGCATCAAGATGGTTTTTTTTGGTAAATGTGAGATTGGTCAGCAGTGGTTTTCTCCTTGGAACTCTCCCATGGATGCCATTTTTGCCCAGTCTCTTTCTTATTGTTGAATCATGAACTCTGACCTTAACTGAGCCAAGTGAGGCCTGCAGTTCTTTAGATGCTGTTCTGGGTT
>VUQS01075196.1:1282-14839 GCA_015108495.1 Heterochromis multidens
TTTACTTATATCTACTAATCACTGCTTTGCACCAGAGATCTTGGTGTTATTTATTAAATTTCAATACTTAAACTACAGCCCCCAACCTGACACAAGTGGGTACTCATATTTATTTTGTGATAAATATGTTTATTTGTTTATTGTGACAAATCTTTATTTTTTTTCTTTCTTTTGTAGAGTTGAGTTTTGGGTTCTACTGCCCTATCAATACATTTCTTAAACCTTCTTAATTAAAAATGCATGGTGTTTACAAGTAGTCAAGCACACTTTTACTTTTCTGCAGGACTCAGTATTTTTCAACTCTTTTCAGTACTAAACAAGAAGAAATGTTGCAAAACCCTAAAACTTGAGCACAAAATACAGAATCGCTGCATCACATGCTGTATATACTCTTTGATTGTCCTTTAATTGCAGTATGGAAATCAGCGTTACAACAGTGACAACCAAAGAAATACTTAAATAAGCTAAAGTGACTCTGCTGGATTAGGACAGAAGGATGAATGCATTAGTCAGCAGCCAGTAAGCACTTTATTACCTTGAGACCACAGTGGCCCGAAGAAAGTCCTCTGTGGATATTTGGCAGTTGTATCATTAGTCTGGGCGGCTGCAGAGGTGTTTTATGGGGCCGACATCAGATTCAGTCAACTGGACTGAGAACAAATGTCTAGACCACAACTCTCCTCCCATCTTCACAGTCCAGCAGCTGAACACATTTTCTTTCCATTTACACCCTGCTAACTCATCCTCAGAGATGTATGCAAAAGATTGAACAGATTTTTTTCTTGAAGCAAACAGACATTTAAAATATACTTCTCTTATTGAGCAGTTTTATAAGGTTACTTTTTTATCTCAAGATCTAAAAAACAGAAACAGATTTCACAGGAATTGTGGCATGTGTAAAGTCCCTGAACTGTAATAACTCTGTAAGGTTTAATTGACTTGTTTGGACCTGGTTGGGGATAAACTGTCTTCAGACTTTGTGGTAACATTCAACAATCGCAGGCTCCTCTGATCACCTGACAGAAGAACTTAAAAGAAAGCAAATTTATGACTACAAAGCCAGGGAAGGCTATGAAAAAGATTTAAAAGCACTTCGACCTTGCAATTTCCACTGCCCAAAACGTCTTTAAGAAATAGTAGCTAAGGGAGATTGTGGAAGTTGTGAAAAAATGGGGAACCAGGAAGATTTAGCTGTCTAAAGAGTCATGGTGCACTTCTCCACTGAAACTGCAAAACAATTAAAGATTATTTTACCTGCCAACAGTGCTGTTTTGTAACAGATGAAGACTTTACTTTTCTTGTTGTGTCAGCAGCAGATTAAGATTTAGGGAAGCAGGTTTATGGAGGGTAAAGGCCCTTTCACATAGGAAGCGGCATGCGCTGCACTCACCGCTAGCTGGAGCGACTGGCCCGAAAGTTTTGTTGCGCTGGCCGCTGTGCTCGGCCTGTACGTCATTTTTTGCGCCCACTCTACGTGTACTAGATAGGCCAGCTCCGTCATTTTAAAACATGAATCTCTCATCCATAAAAACGAAAGCTTTTGGCACTATCCCTACTAGTGAAGAGAAGAAGGCGGATGGCAAGAGCGAGATTGTGGGTGCATGAGACACTCATATGATAATAGATAATATATTTCCACAACACTGCTCTCTTCCCGAGGTCCCTGTATGCACGTAAACATGTGTCATGAAGTTCTTTGAACTCGGATACGCACAGAATCAACTTTTCTTCCATGTTTTCTTTGTGTGGTTTAACTTAGCGCGGCTGTAGGGTTCGTTTCTATTGGTCGCGGGAAGGTACGTCACACCGCGCAGCCGGCATGCGCAAGTACTCCTAGCCGGCGCGCTTGCGGAAGGCGCAGCGGGAAACCGTTTTTGCGCGGCGCAAGCAATAGAAAAGAATGGGTTTCAGAGCGCAGCGCATCCCGCCTCCTATGTGAAAAGGCCTTTACACTGAGTGGAGAGTGATTTCTCTACCAGCTCCTTAATTTTCATCTATGTGACACAAATGTCTAACAGATGACACTGTGAATGTGAGTAACTGCCGGTGTCAGCATGCTGTTCCTGAAAAGAAGCAGTCAAAAGATTTGTTTTCTTAGAAAACTACCCTAAAATGTTTGTGTACAAGCAGGGAACCAAATAAAAACTCTTCACTCATCCAGTGTTGAGTTATGAAACCTTGGCATTTGGTTCATTCTAAGATGTGGCAAAAATGAAAAGTTTATATTATTTGAAAGCCTGGAAAATAATCATTTAGCTGAAAATTGCCAACTAATGACACCACCTCAGCCAAAAATGACGCAGCCTTTTCTGTCCCACTTTCCACATTTTCTTTGGAACAGCACTCAAGAAGCATTTTTGATGACTTCAGTGCCTCTTGAATCGAGAGTTAAAAATAGTGCCGCGTGTCTGCGGGTCATTGGCCCAGCTCCCCTAATTACCGTGGCCCGGTAAAATCATTTCACCCACTGCAGGGAGGAAGAGCTGCTAAATAACCAGTCAATGAAAGAGGTTGATGGAGCCAGAAAGTAGAGATCCTGGCCTGCTGTTGGGTGAATGTGTGTCAGTTTGAAATCCCATTTAATGACCTTCAGTTCAGCATGCTGTGATTTACTGTAAAATGGGGGTTTATGGAGACAAGATTTTAAAATCCTGAGGTGGAAGTTTTGCAATATATTTAAATTCTCTACAGAAATCCAAAAGATTATACTCCTCACTGCTCATTTTTGTACAATGATACTTCGCTTCCCTCTTGTTTATTTGAATGGGTAGACAAAATATATTAAAAAAAAACATCAGTGTGATGCATTTTCTAAAAAACAGCACAAACTGCAGCTTTCAAAATGACTCAAGAGTTGAATCACCACCTTTCAGACACAGTTTCAATTAAAATGAAAGAAAAGAAAAGAAAATTATAACCTTCAAGAAGGTAATGAGTTTTTTTGCATGCATTAGACTACAGCCTCTCGTCCTCAAGCAGGAATCTGCTGGCTGTTCCTAAGACCAGGCTCAAGACTAAAGGTGACTGGACTTTTTCAGTCAGAGCCCCTCAGCTCTAAACCCCCCTCTCTGATGAGCTGCACAGTTGGTGAAATCATTAAAAAATACTTCTTAAAAGTTACACTTACATCAGCTTTTTTTCTCCAGTACATTAAATGTTTTTGTTCCGTACTGTTTATTTGGCTTTTAATGACCTGTTTCTTTTTATTGTGTTAGGTTTAATTGATTTATCTGAATGCCCCTATGTAAAGCAGTTGTTTAAAGGTGCTTCATAAATAGAGTTGGTGGAATGTAACAAAGCATGGCGAGCCTGTTTGATATAGTTAAAAGGAAATCTTAGAATATATTCTATTTATTTAAACAATCCAATCTATAGCTGAAAGATTTTCATACCACTATAAAGCTGCTAGACTAATTGGGCTTTGTGTTGTGTTGTGTTTGTGTTTGGCTGTTGCAACCTCTGAGTTGTGGCTTAGTGCCCCTCTCTATTGCTTAGTTCAGCTGGGAGAGCAATATTTCTGTTTGTCAAGGCCTATGGGAGATCACACCTCAGGCTTTTTTCTTTTGGGCCCAACTCCAGTAAAAAATTTCACAATAAATTATATTTATGTGCTGGACCCAATTCGAAGTAGGTTTGTTAATAAGTTATAAGTTAACAGAGGAAAATGGGAAGGAAATGTGGAAAGGGGGGGAGACAAGAAAGGAAATTAATAAGAGAGATGGGAATGAAAAGAATGAAGGGAGAGAGAGGGGAAGGAAACAAGCAAAGGAAGAGTGGAGGAAGCTGACATGGAAGAATGGAGGAAGACATAAGAAAATGAGGAAGAGAGGAATAAAGAAAGATGGTAAGGAAACGAGAAATGGGGGAGATGGGAAGGAAAGAACTAAGGGAAGAATAAAGGAGAATGGAAAGAAAAGAAAGTGAAGAATGGAGGAAAATGGAGAACGAAATGAGAGAGGGAAGGAAACAAGGAAGGGATGGAGGGAGAAATGAAGAAGCTACTTTTGGCTGCTCCCTTATTCACAAGGGGTCGCCACAGTGGGTATCTCCACATATTTGATTTGGCAGATTTTTATGGATGCCCTTCCTGATGCAACCCCCAAGGGATTTATGTGTCCTCCTGGGATCGAACCGCAGATCTTTTGCATGAAGGAAGTGAGAAAGGGAGGGAGACATGAAGCAAACGAGGAAGGGGTAGGAAATGAGGAAGAAAGGAATGGAGGAAGATGTTAAGGCAACCACTAAGGAAGACAAGGAGGAAAAAGAGGGAAAGAGCAAGATCCGGGCCATTCCTCCTACATGGGTGTAGTCATATTTGTAATTCTTTGCTTCAAGCACCAGATTTCAACATCCACCCTCTAATAATCCAGACTCTTTCCATTTGGGATCAGTCTTTGCTCTTGGTCCAAGTTGAATTCTTATCCTCAACGCCAAACCATAAAAAAAGACAACAGAGCAAGATTTACATTTTTAAGCATCTTAGGGCACTTTGTATTAGTATTCAGCTTTGAATAGCATCAATCTTTCCTGGGAGAGAACTGTTGACCAATGAGCTGAAAAAGTAACACTTCACAGCATAAATAAACCACTGAGAATGTGATTCATGTCAGTGAACCCTCTGTTTTTCTTCATTATCTTTGTCTGGGCACAAAAAATGATTTATCCAGAGTCTTATTAGAAGCAAATGTGGTGCCATCATTTAAATCTGCTTATTTTTTATTTATGTTCTTCGTGTTTCTGCTTGTCCACTTCTCACTTCTCTTTCAGTTCACCCCTCAAAGAAGAACCGTCAGACGTGTGTGAGGAAGAGCCTCATTTGCGCCTTTGCCATGGCATTCATCATCAGCGTCATGCTTATCGCAGCCAATCAGATGCTGAGGAATGGCATGGAGTAGCTGTGCCCACTGTGAGCTGGAAACAAGCCAGCCTGCATGTGCATGCCAGTGGGTGAGGTCATGTCCCTGTTGATAGGAAAAGAACTACAAGGAGTAACGCTCGAAATAATCAACAAAATCTGTTTTTAAAATTGTTTATAGTTTTTTCGAAAGAGGGCCACGTCTCCACCCGACGTCCAATAAAACCATGAAGCCAGCACGAGGAGTCACGCAGGACTCCTCCCCCTTTACTCTGACAGGGACATTCAAGGGCTGACATTACACATAACATACTGCCGTCTCTGTCTCCCTGATGCAATAAAAAAAAAAAAAGTTAAAAAAAAAATACAATGATGCAGGAGTTAAGAGCTGTTCGCTTTCCCAGCAGCCAAAATGTGATGTGCTTCTGCTGATCTGTCACCTACCAGAAGACTCATGAGCTATCAAGACTGCAGTCTGGTTCCCAGGAGGGAAAGTAAGGAAGGAAACATTTGCCCTCTTATTATAGTTCCTGAAAAGATGATGGCAGAGCTTGCCACCACTGAAGCAGAAGGATCTGTACAGTCCACAGCTCCTCAAGCTCTCATGTTATAATACCCCAGCCCTTCATCTAACTACTGTGTCTGTGGGCTGGTATAAGGTGCTGGCATCATTTCATCAGCTCTACAAACCAATCAGTTAAGCATCTGAAAAGTTATATGGCATTTCCAGACTTGTCTCTTGAATGGACACAGAAGATTGGAAAATATGTTGTTTTTTTGTTTTTTTTCTCCTCCTGGATAGTGTTGGGTGAACAGTGTGCAGAGTGCAAAGAAGTCGTCATATTTACGAAAAAAAAGTCCACCCTCCAATGCTCTCATATATACAGTGTGTGTGTGGTATGCAGGTGTAAACCCATTGCATTCAACTGTGTCATAATGTGTAGGTGGAAATAGCGAGGATAATGGTAGAATTGGAGTGGTGAGATGTTTTCCAGTTGAGAAAACTTGAATCACACCTTTTAATCTAAATGCAAAATGTTTTGTGGCTTTGATGCATTCAGGCTTCATGTCAGAGTTCCATCCGGATGTCTTTTGGTACTCTTTAATTACGAGGGACTGCTACCAAACCTAACATATCACTGTTTTAAATACTTATTTAACACATATTTTTATGCTCTGGAAATATAAATGTGACGGGTGGCATTGGTCGTATAGGACAAAAAGAACACAAACAACCAAAGGCAAGTCACCACCAAAACAGTGGGGTTTTTGGGGTTTTTTTTAACAGTGATGAAGTGTTTCAGGGTGGATTTTTATTTTTAAATTTTTTTATTTTTTGTCCTTCATATTACCCCACATCAATTTACTGAATTCTTAGTGCTGTGAAAAGTTTCATCCCTGTTTCCTACTTAAAGTCTTGTACTTTTGTTGGGCTGTTGTAAAAACCAAATAAAAAACCCAATAAAGTTTAGTATCATTTTAAATTTTACATATATAAATAAAATAAATGGGGTTACATTAGAATATGCATCCTGTGTAAAAAAAAAAAAAAAAATGCTAAATCAAACATGTAGAGCTACTTATTCACAGTGATGCTGCGAATAAGGGAGAAAGAAAGTAGCTTTGTATTATTTTAATCTTAATCCAGTCATGACATTACTTCAAATATATATGCAGAACCAAAACTGTGCAGAGTCCACTGATTTCTGTTATCAGCTTTGGATGTATATCCCGAAGTGATTAACTGATTTATTAACTATTCTAAAAAGATCCTTATTGATTTTAGTTACTTTTCACAGCAAAAAAAAAAAATTTTTTAAATTGTAAGATTACTAGTTTGTTTTTTGGGGGGCGAGGGTTGTTTTGTTTTTTTATTTTTAGATTTTTGAGTAGATACATCATGCTATCTGTATCCATTTAATTCTGGGAAATATCCCTGGATGTGACAGTTTTATATCACACCTTTAACCTCATGAAGAAAAAAAATTAACTGATACTAAAAAAAGTTTTAAGTTGTAGCCCTTTCGCTAGTTGACAGAATAAGAAGAGTTTAATCATGTGTATATTTAATAGGCTGCAACTGGGGTGGAAGAAAAATATGTCCTTGACTCACTGACTTAAGTACTCACCATAATGAAGAATATATTTTATGACTACAGAGATGGAGGTCAAATCATGTCACTCTGAAATAATTCTGAGACACAACAAACTCTCTAACTAATGGGATGTAAAAACTTTCTCGCAGCACTGAATAATTTGAAGGCTCCTCTCCCACTGAGGTCAGCTCTGAACTCCTGCATTGACTTTCATCTCAACATATAAACTCCCATCAGGGGTCAGAAACACCCCTATTATCAAGTGCATGCGATCAAGTCAGTGTCTTCTGTAAATACTGTAACCCATGTCTGAAATGTCTCCAGTGTCTGTTGAGGTGTACAGTATCTGTGTGTGTGCATGACCATCAGGGCTCTCTGCTCACTCTGGTTCAGAGGTGCAGGGAGGAAGCTCAGCAGGCGTAGAGGCAGCTGCTTCATCACAAGCATGGCAGGCGCAGGTGGTAAAGGCCCTTTCTGTTTCCTCTCAACCCTCTTGCCAAAGCCATAGAACTCTGCAGAGGTGAACCAGACAACACAATATAGACGCTTTTCCCTGTTCCTACATGGAAACACAAGATCAAACGGGCATTTTTTGGCAGAAATATGTATTTCATATTGGACTCAGTTTGTTCCTGTTATTGTTTTTGCACTGTACCTGTCATCCATTCCAATGAAATGATACAGAAGGTTGTAGGTTTGTGCAATAGTGCCATCTAGAGGTGAAGTAACATCCCATTGGCCATGCTCTTGTCCCATCATGGTGTTTGTGTTTTTTTCCCTCTCTGTACACTTATGGGAATGTGTTGTCAGGCAGGACACAGCATTATGTTCACAATGTGTGGAAACTGTTGATAATAGATGTTCAAATATGAGGATTTTTATGTATAATGTATAGGTTGACTTTGCCCTACCTACACTGCAGGCAGAGCAGCACTTGTATGCGAACACATATTTAAACAGTGTATTTATAGGAATAGTTTCCTTGCCTATGGCAGACAGAGTGATTTTAAACCTGTAAAAGGCTTCATTCACAGATGGTTTATTAATATTACATCCTGGAGACTTAATAAAGCGCACTTCTGCAAAAGCAGCCTAAGCAACGGTCACGGTGGTTTAGTTTTTAATCCATTTTTTTTGGTATATTTTTTATTTGAAACTTTTGCATTACTGGTGGAAATTTCCTACCAAATAAGAAGTCAGTCACTACTGTCATGTAGTGGTTAATTGGAAAAGTATTTTATCATGAATTTCTTGTTTAAGAAGAACTTACATTTTTCTTTCAATTGATATGTTTTTTTTTTTGGAGGGGTACTGTTGTTGCAGTGATGCTGTAATTAAACTGTCTCCACCCCCAGTAGAACGATTGCATGTCTGGATCACTGAAGTAGAGTTTTCTTGGAGGGGAAACGCACAGAATCTCTTCAGTAGCATGGTGGTTGGATCCCACTTTTGTTTCTTATGTAACTTTGTAAATAGCTACTAAGACAGCATATCTATTGGACAAGCACATATTATACATACTTTGCACGTGCAGTATTTAAACATGTAGACTAGAGAATGACTTTCAGTTGTACTATTTATTAGAGGAATACTAATAATGACTGTAAATATAGAAATCTGTACAAAAGTCAAAGCATTAAGAATTCTCGCAATAAAAAAAGGCATTTTCTAAATGGTGCCGTTTGTTTTATTATACAGTAGACTTAAGATCATGGTAGTTATCAGTTCATTATCAGAACACAGTGTTTGTATGGTTTCAGGACCATATGTAACTTGGAAGCTATCTGATCCTATGCAACAACCATTTAAAACATTAATATAATGTTTACATAAATCATCTTTGCTTTTCATTTTTTTCTCACTTTGTGATTTTAAGAACAGACATCCTACAAGTTTTGAAAACTGAGGGCCAGTTTAGGAAAAAAAAATGCCTTCATCAAACACTTATGGTTAATGTTTGTAATAGAGTACTGTGTGAAAATCTTTAGCCACACCTCATTTCTTAATATTTTGCTGGGAAAATGGGAAATAAGGGCAAAAATTTATTGAAACGTGTAAACATAAATGGAAATAGAGTATATAAAATAGAGTTTATACAAATCTAACAAGCCTGAATGTCAGTATTTGGTATGACCACCTTTATTCTTCAATACAAGCTTTCTTGTAATTTCTACAGGAATAATTCTCCAGGCTTCTTGAAGGACATTTAAAACTCTTCTTTGGATCCACACTGCTTCAATAAATTTGACGTCCTGGCTCTGGAGAGGCTAATCCATGACTGACTGTTGTACCTCTCTCCTGATCTCCTTTGTACTTATCAATGATGATTTGACTCAAGAATTTCCCTTCTGTAAGAATGGATTATTGACAGCCACCCTTCCACTGAGACCATTTCTGATGAGGCTTCCGCAAACAGTAAATAGATCAACTGAAGGACCAGTTGCATCTCTCAGGTCCTGTGTCAGGTCTTATTGGATTTTTTTTTCCTATTTCTTAAGGACATGACTTCCAGATACTATTCATCTGCTGTAGATATTTTTTAGGCCTGCCACTTCTTGTTTTGTCCTCCACTTATCCAGATTCCTCATATTTAAGGACATACTGCACACCATGCAGTGATATGCCAAGTTTTCAGCTAATAGTTCTTTAGGAATCACCTTGTTGGTGCAAAAATACTATATTTGCCTGTCAGATTGTGTTATCTTTGGCATTTTTCATAGATTCAGCTAAAGAACCACTACATTTTTCTGTAGTGGTTCCCTATATTCTCCACAGGGTTTTGAAATGCTAAAGAAAAAACAACAGATAAGTCATCTCTCTTGGGATCATGGGAAACTAAAATGGAAGAGCAGAAGCATGAGCAAAAGTTAAATATTAGAGGGAAGGAGTGTGTGGGTGAAAGGTGAGGCCTGAGGAGGAAATGAGGGTCAGGTGATGGGCTGAGGCAGGGACACAGGGTGGAAACATTGGGGTAAGACATGTACTCATCAAACTGCTTAATGGAGCAGTAAAACTGAGGAAATAAATAATCTAATTTTTACTCCTACTGACAAAATTAGCCAAAAATATTGTTTTATTTTAAATGTTAAAAATAATGTCAAATGGAAAAAAATTCTATCTATCTGCATTTCTTTGCTTGTTAATTTCCAAACTAATATAGGTATGATCAATTTTACTTTATGAATTTATTCAATTTTACCTTTGCACTGATTTACTTCTCATGTCAACAACTGACTTAATTACATTTTTTCCTTTAAGTGACTTTATCCTGTCAATACTTTTCTTGCATGTGTTATTTGCTGCCAGAAATCACATCATTTTTCATATAAATTTCTGTAAAAATGAAATGTAATCATTCTGCTTTTAAAGCTCTATGCTTCATTTTAAGCTGGAATGAGTCGTCGATGAATCTGCCTTTATTCTTCAGTGCTGTATAACTTTTCTTCCTTCTGACCTTGCTCTTTATGGCCATTTTAAGTGTAAAGATAGCATCTGGTGTAGAAAACCTTATAAAGGCCCAGAGGGAAAAATGATCTGAGGCAAGGGAGACAGAGCAAGTGTCATCATGAAAGTGATGGATGATCAGTGAGGGGGAAAAAAAAGAGCTCACAGAGCTAGGTCAAAGAAAGACTTCTCTTGGCAGACACTGGCTTGGTCATTAGAATCTCTCATGTGGCTGTTTA
Source organism: Heterochromis multidens (assembly GCA_015108495.1). Lineage (NCBI taxonomy): Eukaryota > Metazoa > Chordata > Actinopteri > Cichliformes > Cichlidae > Heterochromis > Heterochromis multidens. Next base: position 11,917 of record VUQS01075196.1, read on the forward strand.
TCAGTGGGAAACTGCGAGTCGCCCTGGTTAAAAGCTGTGCAAATTCCTCTAAACGTGAAGCTTTGGTTTTATCATACACTTCGTATAATATATCAAATTTATTTCTAACCACTATGGCACCACAAGAGGGTAGCATTAGGCACTGAGATGGTGAAACTGCAACTGATAGAAATGCACTTAATACACATAATGCAGCAAGTTAATCCCTCTATGGAAATTCACAAATACTTCAGCAGAGTATTCAGCAGATAAAGTCATATCATTTTCTAGAATAAAAATATAATTTCTTGGCTTGTTTAACGCCACTACAATAGAAAGAAACTGGCACTCACAGGACGCTGAATTTTATTCTGCAACAGCAATGGTGGTAGTGGAAGCATAAAACCAAGAGAAAAAGCTTTTGACATCGTATTTTGGTGCAAAGTCAGCAAACCTTTGAAGCAGTTTTTAGTCTAGTGATTTTATATGTATGGCTTTTATGTTCCAGTGATCACTAAAATTAAAGGTAATATAGATAAAGCTTGAAAATAACTGCACAATAAGTGCCTGCATAAGTAACCATAATGGCTTCAGAGTGTAAGAACAACATGTTTAGTACAAAAAAAAAAAGGTGAAAAAGATTTTGGTTCTCACTGTAAAGTGAGGATAGTTTTGAAAATCATGCTGTGAATAGTATTTACTTAACAATTAACATGCAAAGTAAAATGAATTTAAATCAAGATTTGGTATGTCCAACCTTTTAACAAAGCACATTCAGTACACCCTTTTTCCATTTTTTTTTTCTTTTCATGTAATCCGTGAGTGGTTCAGAGACATTGAGCTCAGGACTCTGTGAGATGGTAGTTTTGAAGGTATTATTCTGGCTCTGTTTGGGGTCATTGTCACGCTACAGAATAAAACTGAGCAATCTGATTATTTTGCATGATAAAAGATCTAATTGTAGTTCTAGTCTCATTTTGAAAAGCTCTCAACTCTCTTTGCAAAGAACAGCGGGATGCTTCACCATGCTTCGCTGCTAACATCTGTGCCTAAAGAGTCGTGCACAGTATTGTGTATTGTGTCATCTGTGTTACCCTAGCTCCAGTGAGTTTTATCAAATTGTCACATTTTCATATAGTGGTGCTGTTCTGTCAAGTAATTATATCTGTATCTCTGCTGCTTATTACAACTCTTCATCCTGAGGCACAGCACAGAGCAGGCTGAGCTGACAGCTGCAGTGACACTACCCTACAATCACAGAAAAACATACAGTGCCATATGGTGCATATTAGGACAAAATCATATTGGATAACTATGATTTCTCTGTCCTGACATTAAATCATAACAGCTTTGATTATGTGCTCACTGGTCAGGACAATGCAAACAATGATACAGTAACATAAACAAATTACATTCATTTTCTAGATTTTTTTTCATTCTTTAAAATAACTGTTTTTACATGTTAAAATCTACAAATTATACAGTTTTCTGTCCCTATAGATGCAACCTTATCTGAGTAACAGCAAGAGTTTATTTGATCAGTTTGTCCTTGTTATTATTTGCTGCTGGCTTACATTTAGCAGGACTTTAGCCAACATATGGTAATCCTATTTCATGCCAGAGTGCGATGAGCAGTCTCGTCGTTAAGAGTCTGATCAGCATTCAGTGTTATGTTAGCATGCAGGCTCTGTCCTTCAGAGCCACCTCACTCTCTCCTGCTCCCTCCTTGAAACAGGCCCTTGTGCTCCCAGCAGTCTCCTCCTGTTTCATTTACATCTTAAGCATTTAAGCTGATGCTTCATCCAGAGCAGTTTAGTGAGAGTAAGCAGTAGGAGGTCAGTGTCTGATTCAAGGACACTAGTTACAGGACAGGCTGCTTCAAGATTGAATGCATAACTTATCATTTATAGAACCATCTCTTTAATGTTGGGCCACCTGGCTGCTTCATTTGTGGCTGTGTAATATTTTGGAGCAGCACTTTTATAAGGGATGTGATGAAAGTACTTATAAGCCAAGTTGGTGTAAGTTACACCAGATGCCATGCAGCTGGAAGCTGAGGGTGAAATCTCTTTTGAAGTAGTCTATTTTTGGGGATGATTTTGAGGACTAATCTCACAGCATGGAAAAAATATTCTGACCACAACCATGAAAATGGATGAAACAGAGAGTGTTAAAAAGAGAGTGGCCCGGCATGGTAGCTCATCTTTGCTGTCTCAAGCTTATTTAAAGTCCAGAAAAGCAGAAAAAAGTGTGAGTTTAGCAGCAAAAAGTTAAAAACAAGCTCAAAAATAAAACCTGTAATTTTAAACCTTTAACCGTCTTGCACAGGGGAAACTAAAAGAAAATAAAGATATTAATTAAAGCATGAAGAATTTAAAAACTGCAGATGTATCCTCCAGCACAGTAACAATGCACAACCCAGGAAACCAGTTGTTTATTGGAAGACAATCTTGGGAGCAAAAATCCAGCTGATAACACTTAACACACTTTGCAGTTTAATATATGACATCATATACATCTCAGTACGTTTATAATTTCAGCCTTTAAGGCCTCCAGCATTTCCACAATTGATTCGCTTGTGCACACTCCATTCCCGATTCAATATTCTGCAGTTCTATCCCTGTTTCCAAAAAAGTGCTTCCTAGGTTTGACTAGGTTTGCAGTAGTTATGGCACTCAGCAGGTAACCAAATAAATCAACTTAGCACAACTAAACTTTGTACCCAACTGCTTACAGTACTTATAATCATGCTACAAGATGTACTGCAGCTGATGCTACAGAATGCTTGGAGGAGAAATGACAATAAAAGTCATATGTCCACAAAACATAAAACCGAGATTTAGCCCAGAGCCCTTTTTGAGGTGATTTGAGATGATATACAAATGCAAAACTAAAAAATCAAAAAAAAAAAAACCAAAAAAAAAAAACACAAAAACAAAAAATA
>VUQS01075196.1:18661-50752 GCA_015108495.1 Heterochromis multidens
AGAAAGAGAAATACTCAGTGCATCATGGGAAACCCCCAGCAGCCTAGGCCTATTGCAGCGTAACTAAGGGAGGATTCAGGGTCACCTGATCCAGCCCTAACTATAAGCTTTGTCAAAAAGGAAAGTTTTAAGCCTAATCTTAAAAATAGACAGGGTGTCTGTCTCCCGAATCCAACCTGGGAGCTGGTTCCACAGAAGAGGGGCCTGAAAGCTGAAGGCTCTACCTCCCATTCTACTTTTAAACATCCTAGGAACCACAAGTAAGCCAGCAGTCTGAGAGCGAAGTGCTCTATTGGGGTGATATGGTACTATGAGGTCTTTAAGATAAGATGGGGCCTGATTATTCAAGACCTTGTATGTAAGGAGAAGGATTTTAAATTCAATTCTGGATTTAACAGGGAGCCAATGAAGAGAAGCCAATATGGGAGAAATATGCTCTCTCTTTCGAACATCATATCGAAAGTTTGTAAAATTCAAATAGAGAGAAACGGTCCTCATGCTTAACTTGAATGTCCACTTTGTAAAAATCATCAGTTGTTCCCAAACAACCTAATCACTGAAATCTTCTCCTTAAAGCCATCTCTTATTGAGTCTTCTTTCAGAAGATGAGGAGCCCCTGCCTCATTGATTGTCCACTGGCCAAGATAATGTCAGGTGACAGCTCTTGGAAATGGCCTCTGGTGTAATTGGTCCCAATGAAATTGGCCAGGTGATCACTGCTTTATGGTGTTCTTATTTGTCCACCTCTGCCCCGAGCAGGGCTGCAGGACCAACATGTGGCTGAAGTGAACATTAGCTGGCACCACCTCACATTGCACACCTTTTCGCAGTTGAGGAGTTGAGGAAAGTTGCTGATCTGATCGTCCACCACACAACGAGTGTCCTCACCGGTGCTGCCTAGTGGACCTAGGAACAGCTGACCCTCTTTGGTGTAACATCCTAACTAAGGGGAAAACAGATATGGCACACATAAAAGGAAAGGATGGCCTGGGCCTTTGACATAACTCTGAACTTACTGAACTGCCTGAATGAATATTGTGAACTCCATTGGCTATGCCCATATAATAAAAATAAGAAAGTGATGATGTGCAAGTTGAAGGCAACAATAGTGAACCTGGCAGGAATTTTCCTTAATTATACATGCTGTCTTTTGGGTTTCTTTGCTTGCTTTGAACAGAAGGATGGTGTTTTTCCAAATACTGCTGAGAGGCAAAACATGGCTTTGTTCTTCACTGAGTGCTAAACACAAAGATTTTCCTGTACATCACTGTTAATCACAGTGTTGCTTCAGCAGAGTTCCAACCCACTTAGAGCCCAAACATTTTTTATATACATCAAATTCTGATGTTGTCTGATCTTGACTGAAAGAAAAAAAGAGAAGTCAGTCAGATTCTTCCCGCTCTGTTTTCTAACCTTTGTTTCTTTCTTGTCGCTTCACGTTTTTCGTTCACACGCCAAGTTGATTAATATTAACATCAACTTTAACAGTGCAGATAAAACAGTTACTTTGTTTGCATCTAAAGCTCTGAGGCTTTGAGTGTGCTGATGGAAAAGACTGATTGGGACTGTGTTTATATCACCTTCCATTCTTAATAAAGCATGAATAGTGGTTGCTCACCTTGCAATGCAAAGCATTAAAGTGAAGAAGATAAGATAAAATTTTCTGTCAACTATTGAGGCTGTCCAGTTTGAGTCTTTTTGCAGAGTAACTGCATCTTGTTTGCAGTACATGGTATATAAGTCAGGTGACGTAGGAGTATTTTGGACTTAAAATCTTAAAAATCCTACTTGTGGTCTCCAGATGTCACTGCTTCTTCTTAAGAACAGAGTTTCATTTATAAGGTGCTTTTCTAGTATTTCTGACCACTACAAGTTACATTCACCTTTTCACACATATTCATTTAATACTTTATGCATTTAAGTGCTTTATCTATTTTGCATACACATCTACAGCCAGTTTAGAATCACCATTTAACCCAACATGCATGTCATTGGACTGTGGGAGGAAGCCAGACTACCTGGAGAGAACCCACGACCAGACACCATGGGGTCGCTTTTATATCTGTTGTAGTGCGAGTGTGAAAAACTGGTGCTTTAATAAAAACTGAAGCATTTTTGTTCCATGAGATGGATAACTTTAAAAATGCAACTGAAGCATGTCTTTTATAGAAAGGGTGATGCAGCAGTCATTCTTTCAGGACTAAATTTAATTTTTAGCTCTTTTAGCATTTTACCACTGAAACTTTGACTTTCCCCCTAAAGCACCTGTTCACTACTGTGAGCTAAAAAGAGAGGCCCTTAGGGTCGCAGGGCCGAAGAGCTGACACTGGCTGACTCAGGGCTTCAGCACAAAAAGTGCAAGGCACAGTTTTATTCTGACAGCAGAACTCTCTCCTTGGAGGATTTCAGCTGAGCTTGTGATTGAGACACAGCTGCAAATCACATCACTGGAGAAACTCACTGAATGTTTTCAAGAGAAAGCAAAGAAAGTGTCAAAAGATGGACTAGACTCTTCGGTATGATAGTAAGGGAGTGTGTGTTGTACCTGAGGACCCCACCCATGGCATGGGTGCAGGGTGGCTGTGTGGTTCTCCTTCACACCCTGATCCATACACAGGTGGCTTACTTTAGAGTTGCGGACCTGAAATATTAAAAAAAAAAAAAAGTCACACTTAATTCATAAAAACTAAATATTTCTAAAAGTAATTAGTTATTAAAAATGCATATAGGTAAAAAAGGACATGTCAGTGTGCATCAGGTAAAGTATCTGAATCTAATTCATTTTCTATTAACAGCTGATAAGGTATGGATGTAAATGCTCTCTGAGTGCTTGCTGTCTTGTTAATGTTTTTGGTCTGTGGAGGAGATACATGTTTATAAATCTCTCAGGATTTGTGTACTTCTCATTCATCATCTTCCAGTGGTTTTCATTTGTACATCAGATCTTATATGTACAAACTTTCACTCTTTCTAGTGTCTTTGTCCTTCATGGCTCACCTCACCATAGAACAGTGTATCGTTGTACCTCCTCATCTCTGGGTAAACATTGTCCAGGTACCACTGAAAGCTCTTACATTGCAGACTCTTCCTCAGTGCAACCCTCTGTGATATGTCTCCATAATCAATACCGTGGTTCTGCAAGAACAAAGAAAGTTATTATGTGAAGGCTTTACACAGAATAAGTTTCTACATCAATTGTGGAACAACAAAAAAAAAGGAATGCCCATTTTTATGTCTCTGAACAGCTATTCTTAGTTCATAAAAATATGTACATTTACAGCACAAAAACATATCTTGCAGTCAGAAACAGCCAAACATAACTAACAACATCCTCTCTAACAACCCCTCTCTTGCTGCAGGAAAAGGCATTTCTCACCTCCATGGGGATGTTCCAGGCCAGGTAGACATTGGACTTGTACTCATCCATCCAGACCTCAGCCACGCGCAGAGCATTACGCCGTGTGTGGAAAGCTATGTTACTGTGGTAGGGTTTCTTCATTCGTGCAATGTGAGCCACTCTGGAGCAAGGCAAGACCTCCATACTGCCTCCACACAGCCACACCTGCAGGCAGTAGATGTCTGAATTAAAGCTCACGATAATTTATTGTTGGCCGCTGGGCAGCAGGAAATATAAACAGCAGGCAGATGCACAGTCACCACGATGTCCCTGATTTATAAAGTCAATAACAGCTAACAGCTGGAGCATGGAGCATATGGAAGGACACTTTTTTTTATTGCTTGCACTAATGCAAGCCATATCTGTAAATTTTGTAATGCTTCAAAGGTTTTATTCTTGTTTTTTGGTAAATATTGTTTTAATTGTTGCTTTTTGGGATTGATTCATTTTTTTGAGCCAGCCTTAAGGGGCACCTACAGGAACTGCAGTTTTTGGCACTTCAGCGCTGGGTTAATTTTTCAACTTGGGAAGTTGCCGCTTGATTTTCAGGTTAGTATGAAACAAATCTCTTAGCTAACAATCAGTTGCCAGTGTACGTACATAAATCCATGCTCTTTCACGGCACGTGTACATATTTACTTATATTGTTTTCTGTGATTTAAAAAAAATTGGTTAATACAATGTATAATCCAGGGCATTTATTCATGGATAATTTTGTATTTTATTTGTATTTCAGTTTCATTATTCACCAACAAATCCAAAGTCTCTCCCACTCAGCAAATACAACATGACCACATCACTGATCACACATAGCACACTACTAACAACAGTAACAGTGTGAACAGCTAGTCATTAAAGATGAACATATCAGGGCTCTCATTAGAGAAGGTCAGAAGCCCTATTCATGCTTGTCCATGAAGATATGGTCAAAACATCTTCTACAGTTCACCCTGACGTGTCATCTCCCAGCTTCAATGTATGGCAGAGAGGCAGTACAATAAAACACGAATGCTAGCATAGCCCCAACATCAACACAACAACCCGTCGGTCAAACGATCAAAGTCACTACGCAACCCTTCTGCTGCTGGCCAAGTTCCTTCCCATGATCCCACTTATTAACACAGGTTGAAGAAAGTTTAATGATAAAGTGGAAAACCACTGAGCATCATCCATTTCCAATGCTAAAGGTCTAGATTTAACTGCAGTGAAGAGCTTGACCTGCTTGTGAAGTGGTTTGGAAAAGAAACCTCAGAGAATGAGTGTTAAACCAATTATGTCCACATACAAACCACCCAGCAGCTGGGCTGAAAATGATATGGGAATGGCTAGAACAATGCTATGGCACATCTGAAGCTACTGTAGGGGTTCTTTTTGAAAGACTGGAAAACTTTCCCAAAATTACTAACAGGGACCCACAAAAGCTTTGTGACATAGCAGACTTGCTATTGAGGATAGAGGCAGCTAAACAAGATAACTTCCTCACTGCATTATCCTCTCTGGAAACAGCCAGGGGTATTCATCCCATTCTCAGCAAACCTCTGTACAACCTCCAGCACAAATGGACACAGTATGACTCAAAAGTCAGTCAGCAAGACTCAAGCAACCCCTACAGGTCAGGAGGACAACTCTACAAAGGAACTATCCCATCCACAGAAAAACACCCCCTCAACAAATGCAGAGGCTTCAGAGAAAAACCTGTTGAGAAACAAAAGAGAACAGGATGTACTTATGCTGCTGTGAATCCACGGTTCACATAGCAGGACTGTGAGTGAGATCCCACCGTTTGACCCTGAACTGACCTCTTACTGTTGGGTAGAGATGTTGTTTGCATCCACAAGGTTCAAAAGCAGAATAACTGCCCTCATAATGCCCCATTTGCCCAGAAACTGGATCCTGGCTGGGTAGCCATATGAGATGTACACCCATCAGCCACTTTGCTAGGTACACCTGTTCAACTGTTTGTTAATGTAAATATCTAATCACCCATGGCCAGCTGTCACATGGCAGAAACTCGGTGTATTTAGGCATGTAGACATGGTCAAGATGACCTGGTGAAGTTCAAACCAAGCATCAGAATGAGGAAGAAAGATGATTTAAGTGATTTTGAGATTAGCATGGTTGTTGTTGACAGACAGGCTGGTCTGAGTATTTCAGAAACTGTTGATCTACTGGGATACCGCACAACCATCTCTAGCGTTTACAGAGGATGGTCCGAAAAAAAGAAAATATCCAGTGAGTGGCAGTTCTCTGGGTGATGTCAGAGGAGAATGGCCAGAAAGACAACAGTAACTCAGATAACCACTCGTTACAACCAAGGTTTGCAGAAGAGCATCTCTGAACACAAGACACGTCGAACCTTGAAGCAGATGGGCGACAGCAGCAGAGGACCACACTGGGTACCACTCCTGCCACCTAAGAACGGGAACAGTAATAGTAATTAGTAATAGGTATTAGTAATAACTATTATAAGCTATTATCTATTACTACCAAGTTTATTTAGTTTATTATTACCAAGCTATCTGACCGCATGTCAAAATGATGTGAGAGTAAAAGAAAACTTCAAACTGAAAGCTCATCAAACAATTCCACAGATGTGACCAATTTCATTTCACTCATCCCGACAAAGATTCCTGTTGGATAAGAAGTAGGTCCATCAGTCTTTCTCCACACCGAGAACAATATTAAGCTCCTTCCACCTATAGATGAACAGCACTACAAGCAGAAAATGGACAGAGAGGTTTTAAAGATAGCACCAATAGTTGGGTTGCTCCTATGTCCTTCTGTTATCCAAGGAGAGGGCTGCCAACTAATAAATAAAATATTTTACTGCTCTCTGCCACACTCTGAGATGAAGGAACACTACTAAGATTTCATGTAGAACATGTTGGACAACCACCATGCAGAGTTGTCCCCACCAATGTGAAAAAGACTGCTGATATCTGCCACTTTCTGGCATTTATCATCCCAAGAAGCCTGTCAAAACCCACATAGTCATTGACTCGAGTGCCTGTTATGACAGAGTCTCTCTGAATAAGGTCCTTCTCCCTAGACAGATCTAAACAATCCTTTTCTAGGGGTCCTAGTGAGATTTAGAAAGGTTGTTGTCACAGGGGACTTGAATATATGTTCCATTGCTTTGTAGTAAAATAGAAGCATATAGACTACTTGGGGTTCATGACATTGTGCACTAGGTTCATGTCTTTGGCAATACTCCATCTCTAGCAGTTGCCATATATGGTCTATATATTTTTTATGTAGATGCGTTGAAGGTGCATGCTAGCTGTTTTATTGCATCTGTACACGTTTACTTATCTTGATTTCATATTTTTGGTCATCTTGATAATATTTTTGGTTATAAGACAATGTATATTCAACATTTTTGTATTTTATTTAAGTTTCGGTTTCAGAGTCCAGTTATGACTCAGTAAACTCAAAGACAATGCAACCGTCTTCGTCTTTCTGAAAATATTTGATTGTTTAGCTAGCTGGATAAAGGCCAGCATACTTGGATTGTGAAAATGTTTGATGTTATTTCTTCAGGAAAAATCTAATAACCTTGCAGAAAAACAACAGACTCTCCAATCTCTCAAAATGTACAGAAACAAACTCCAACCTTCCTGCTCTACGTGACCTATTTATCTCCATTGCCCTGCTGTGAGCTGCACACACAGGACCGGTCCTCCAGGACTCTTAATGGGGCCTCATTTATCAGTGGTGCCACGCTACGGTGGCCACTGCTCCACTTAAAACCTACAGGGGTAAAGAGGGAGCAGGAACAAGAGGAAACTGGGTGACACACAAACCCTGATGCCTAGTTCGATGTTCTCCCCTCCATAGACATCCATGCCTGAGTCGAGTAGACCAAGCTCTCCAAAGTAGTCACGATTGGCCACAAAGGAGCATCCAATCATGGCAGGAGTCCTGCAGCCAGGAAAACACACAACATAATGTGACACTGAGCATTTGCACATAAGATATGGTGGCTGCCTATGTGAATGTGGTTTTGGATGGCTTTATCTGGTGTTTAGTACACATTTTTGATTATTCTTCTACAACTCAATTGTCCAGTACACTAAGTTTCACATTTTATTTTACAGACTGTCATGTGGAGGGTGAATCTGCACATTTGTGTGGGCTTATGTGATGTATTTTAATTTTTAATTAGAAAATGGAAGAAAATCCAATTTAACACAAATATATGGGTGATAATCAGATAATTAAAATCCTATTTTCACCACACTGTACTTTAGGCTGTAATTTATTTTAAATTGCTTTGATGAAGTCTGGTATTCGATCAGGAGCTTTTTTCTCGTTTTCCCTAATCTTCCCCAAAACTAAAAAGAACATGGTGGCATTTTTAATGAAAATCTTAAAGAAGTGGTACAAAATAAGTCTTGGAAGTGTGAGATCTTTGTGTGTGTTTCTACTGGGGGAGCTGGCGTGCCTTATTGGTGCAGACATATCTCCCTCCTCCCACCACTCTTTGGGTGGATTGATGTACATGCACCACAGTTCCCAGTTGTAGCCATGGCCAGAGTTCTCATAGCGCTCCACCTCGAAGGTATCATGCTTGATGTTGTCGATTGATGGCAAGATAATCCTCTTGTGGTTCTCCTTTATTCTAGCTAGAACTGGCTCCGCCCTGAAAAGAGTGCAAACACACACACACACACACACACACACACACACACACACTTACTCAATGTGCAGAGACAAACTTAAAGAAATACAGCACAGAGCTTCTTTTAAGAGCACCACTTTTTCATCCACTTCAGTCAAACAGAAAGTCCCTCAAGCTGTATCAACTTTATCATTAATTCTATTTGATTCAGCCCAGTTCAGCTCTGCAGGGTGTAGTGACTGAACTGCATTGTGTGCATACTCTAAGGTACGTACTAAGCTTGAAAACAAGACCAACAAAATGATATCAACAGGATGTGGCAATGGTGTTTTGTTTTTTTTTTAAACTTCCCTTATTGCCTTGTTTCAAGACAATATTTAGCCTTTGAGGGAGTTTTCCACCAAGCAGTCAGCTTTTTGAATCACTGCAAAATCACCTTCATTTTTTATGGTTACTAAAAATTTACTTTTACAACACCTGTTTTATGCGTGTTTGTTATTTTTTTCTTTAAAATCTGTTAAACCTAATTCTACAGCCCTTAAAACTTCTCAGGCGTGAAATAGCTTGACTCTTGCTTTTATGCAGCTTCAGCTATCCTTTGTCCTCTCTTTCCATGATTCTGTAAAGCACTTTGTGGCAATCTTTTAACACTGATACACAAAGGTCTATTATTGTTGTTGTTATTGTTATTGTTGTTATCATGATTAGGTTATGTCACTTTATTCCAATGTTCATACATTTGTTTTTGATACAGATTTAATTTTGAAAGGGTAGATATGATTTTTGTTTATATAAAAGGTTTTTTTTATACAAAAGTACCTAAATTTCACTCCTGAGCCATTATTAACATATTTATTCCCTCCAGATGATAAGACTACTCACCATGATGGGGTGAACTCCACATGGGCATCAAAAAATCCTGTCACTTCAGCGGAGGCTACCTTCCAGCCCTCGATCCTGGCCCGGATCAATCCCTCTCTCTTCTGGTTCCTTACAATCTTCACCAGACCGGGGTAGCGTTTGTTCACATACTCCTCCAGTGGACCTTTCAGCTGCTCTACAGTTCATAAAATGAAGATAACACATCAAACAAAACAAGTCAGAAATGGTTATAGAGACTGATCTCTGAATCTGCAGTTTAGCTTATAATTCCTGCAGAACAGTCTCCCAGCTGGGGTTTTGCAGTATATGATCTGATGTCTGACCTAATAAAGATTGAAAAGAACGCATCATCATTGCAGCTAAGTAAAATGACACGAGTGGCAAGCATAATAAGAACCTCTACATGTTAAGGAAGCTTGGATTTTTTTCTTAGCTTCTTTAACATAAGATCCACTGCAGCCCCCCTTTCTAAATAAAGGAGAACAAAAGAATGCTGTTTGACAGTCCCCTATGGCAGCAACAATCAAAGCCTGACACATTATGCCTATCTTGCATAAATATAATTATTTTAATGCAATCATAATACTTGGAATTCATGTTGATAAATATGAAAGGACAGCAGGGTGAGCTTAAGCAACCATTCCCAATGTGACAACTCTTTTGTTTCACTTCTCTGACTGGCAGCCTGCACTCCTTTATAGATCTCACATCCAACCTTGGTAATGAAGTAATATCTTTTGCCTTTTTTATATGCATTCATATTGGACAGAACACACAGGGCAACCCATTTCTCTCATACACTAAGTATCATGTTTTATATTTTAGGCTGTCCACATACTAGAGACTAGGAACTAAAAAGATTCAATATACCTGTGAAAATATACTCACTTTATAAGACATTTGTTTAAGGAAATGCACATACTAGCCCTTTTTTTTATCATCTGACATATGTACACTCAAACAATATGCACAGTGCCAATGAGGGTGAGGGTTTCACCCCAATTCTGTGTACGCAAAAAGCTGTCCAAATGCAGACACAAAATCAGCGAAACCACCAAAAAGCAAGCTTTGCTAAACTAAGCTGATACTGTAAGAACAAAGCTCAAAGGGTGGAAAATAATCAAATTACAAAAGCAACAAGCACAACGGCCAAATGAGGGAAAAACCCAGTGAAGCAGAGGACAACATGAGGGACTAACACAGGGTGCATAGGTGAAACATGAGCAAATGTCACAGATGATCTGACAAAGACTGGCAGAAATCACTTTAAGTAAACACACTTGAGGGACAGCTGGGTAACAAGGAACAGGTGAACATAATCAGACTGGAACAGATGATTACAAGGAAACAAGGAAAAACAAAGGAAGTAAACCTACCAAAAACACTAAAGAAAGAATTTTTATTTTCAAGATAAAAATAATTGAAAAAACAGTAAACATTCGCAGTCCAGGCTGGAAAAATCTAAGAGAATCTCTGTCTGAAAAAGAAGATTGGGCTGGTGCGAACTATGCCTTGTTCACAGCAACCTTCACAGGACTGCAAAAGAAGAAATGTTCATAAATAATAGATTTTTCTGATAGTTTTGCAAAATGACTTAAAAAATATATATATTTTTAGAAGAATCATTTAATTAACTAATGAAGAAATGTCTCATTTTGTGTTGCTAATTTGCTGATTACAGTAAACCAACACAGCATGCCCCAGAGTCCAAATCAGTATGGAAAAGAGCATGGGGCTGTAGCCTCAGGGTCAATTTGTCTGTCGTCTCATTGATATGCTCTCATGTGAACAAACTCTCATTGGTTGGAAAACAGCATTTGGTTAAAACGTATGGACAAAAACTGGAGTGTAAACTTTGAGTTGCTCAGGTCAACTACTAACAAGGCACATCTAAAAACAGTAAACTAACCTGTTTTTGTTAGGATGTTAATTTTTGATGCTTTAAACCTTGAGTGTGAACATATAAAATTTGCATATTTCAATATGCCTGGCCTAATAATAGTTTTAGGTTGGCATACAAATCCACCACAGCTTCACTGGCTCCATCAGCAGTAGCTAAAGCCCCACCTATTATCAGTCAACCAAGATTTTCTTTGGTTTATTATAGCCCTAAAATCGCATTTTGTCATACGACTTAAAAAAAGAAAATTAAGCAAATAGTTTCAGACTGTCCTTAAGTTCTTACTTGGTAACATATAACGTATATAAGTATAAAGTACCGTGCAAAAGTTTTCAGACATCCCTCATTTCTTTACATTTTGCTTCCAAGAAATCAGATTTTCTTGTAAATTTTTAAAGTGGTCTTTAGCAATAGTTCTCCAGGTTTTCTGAAGGTCATTCAAAGGTTTTCTTTGGCTGCTTTTTCACTTATTTTCAGTCCAGTCCTTGTACATGACCATTTTAAGAGGATTTTTTTTTTGTTAAGCCACTTAACACTGACAAATGAATCATTTACACATAAAAAAAGGCACCCAACTCAAGGGATGAACCGATCTTGTGTCTACAGACAATCAGATACCATCAGATTTTGATCCACCATGCAATACCATCTGGAAAGCGCTGATTGGCAAAAGCATCATTTTTGAGCATGACAATGATCCCAAACACACTGTCAACGCAGTAAAAACATACCTGGATAGAAAAACACACAAAACACTATCAGTCATGGACTAGCCTCCCCAGAGCCCAGATCTCAACATTATTAAAGCAGTGTGGGATCATCTTGACAAAGAAAGGAACAAAAGGTAGCCAACATCCAAAGAAGAGCTTTGAATGTCCTTCAAGAAGCCTAGAAAACTAAAAACTTCTGAGCTGCCTGAAATGCCTCCTTTGGCAGCGTTTCTTCTACTAAATCTAACTGTAACATATCTCAGCTATGAGCAAGGCATATCAAATGTTGTGTTGCTGGCTGAAAGAGCGCTATTCAGGTAGGAGTTTTCATGTACTTCCAGCATCTGAGGAGCTAAAAACCCAGCTATTCACTTTTATTGTGATGGCAATATCTCTAAAACAATAGCAAACTCCATATATGTTCAGTATTTGCACTGCATGTGGCCCATGCAGATAACATTACACTACATTTGCTTCTCTCCCACGCTTTTATGCTCACATGTAACTATATTTTAATACACTCGAGTTCCCAATAAAAGTGTTCTCATTTCCATATTTTTCTGTTTCTGCTGTCAAATGAAATGACCATGAAAGTGACACAAACACAGCCATTAGGACTAATGTAAGCCAGCTGTCACTTTGAAGCTGCTTTTTTTGCTGCTCTGCTCAGCTAAAATACTAATATTATAACAGCAATGACGTCTGACAAAAATCACCATTCACTAAGTTTAGGAAAATGGCTCTGCTGTGATTTCAGCTATATTTATATGTAAAATGATCACTCTACAAATGGTAGGGACAAAATGTCTTAAGCTTTATGTTAGCAACTGACAGCTCTTGGAGGGCAAAAGAAGAAAAGAGCTGCTGCAGTAAAAGTATTGCATTTTTGAACATTAAAGTATAATTGGGCTACTTTAAATTTTGATTAAAGGTATTTTAAGTTTTCATAAGAGTGAAGATTTAGATTTATTAGTAGAAACTGTTTTTTGTGAGTTGCTTCTACTTCTAATCTAGTTGAAAAATACATTTCAGTCTCAAAATCAGAAAAAAAAAAAAGCTGTCTTCATAAAAGCAAGCAGAATTTCTCTAGTACCTAAAAACATAATTCCAAGGGCAGCAGGATAAGAGGAATACAGGGAATTTTTTTCCCCCAAAGTTGTATGCACACACACACAACACACTTTTCTCTCCCTTGACAGTGAGTCTAATGTCTGTGTCTAATGTCCTCTTGTCTGTGAGTCTAATGAAAGCGGAGTGTGTGGGCGAGCATTTACATCATGCCTGGGTGCACATGGTCAACCCTCCTGAGTAACATACATACACAAGCACACAAACAAAACACACAATGGCACGGGGCTCGGGCAAGTGCTGAAACACAATACAAGATCACACACAAGGGCACACACACGCACACTTCAGAGTCTGAACCCTGTGTACTTGACTTCAGGTCAGCCCATCTGTCAGTCTCTCTCTCTCCACCTTTCACTTTCTTTCTCACATGCAAATGCACCTTTTTTCCATCTGATTCACTCACACTGAGGGATCATTATCTTTGGCACATTGCAGACACTGAGCAGTGATGGGGCCGTTATCCAAGCAGCGAGGAGCACACCCAGCATGTCAATTCTCATTAAAAGACTACAACCCCCATCTCAGCGTGGGCCCAATGATTGCATGGTCATTGACCTACCCTCCTTTGATGTAGTCCAGGAAGGTGACTTCAGTGTCCACCAAGAATGACAGGAGGGTTACCTGTAGGTGATAACACCTCAGTCAGCTCAAGCATTGTCACTGATGTAAAAAAACGTATTCTTTCTGATACAATAAGAAACTGTAGTATAGTGCTATATTTCAAATCTAGTTCATAAATCATTCCTTACCGTTCCAGAGTTGAGGTATTTTTTCTTCTTTCCTTTCTTCTTTGGATTTACCACCTAAAAAAAAGCACATTTTCTTGTGTAACTTCGAAAGCAATTTATAAATCCATCCATTTTCTTCCGCTTATCCAATTCAGGGTCACAGAGGGAGGCTGAAGCCTATCCCAGCTGTCATAGGGTACACTCTGGACAGGTCGCCAGTCTAACACAGAGAGACAGACAACCATTCACGCACACATTCACACCTCTGGCATATTTAGAATCTTCAATTAACCTAACCCCACTAACTACATGTTTCTGGACTGTGGGGGAAGCTGGAGTACCCAAAAAGAATCAATGCAAGCATAGGGAGAGCATGCAAATTCCACACAGAAAGGCCCTGGCTGGCTGGTGGATTCACACCCAGGACCTTCTCACTGTGAAGCAACAGCGCTAACCACTGCACCTCCAAGCTGCCCCATTTATAAATTTAGACTTAGATTTCAGATTTATAATTCCATCCCTTAATTTGGGTGTAGTTCATAAGTTTGGGTACCAAAATGGTCACTACTTTATGAGCACTGACAGATGCAGCAAATTCTTTTTGAAACAAGAAACAAGTTGAAAACACAAAACTGTCATATTGTCTAGAACCAGACTGATACAAGATTTTTAAGATCGATACTGATATTTGGTGATTCTAAAATCTGATATATCAGCTGATATTTTTTTCTTTCAGATACACAAAACCTAAACAGATTGCTCTAAGATTTGTTTTGTGTATTTATTTACTCGTTTACTGCTCGGATCAGCTGATTGTTGCGTTTGTGGTGTTCCAAACACGTATGTTGCCAACAGCAAAGTTGCAGAGTGTCCTCTGGTGGGCAAACTATGCAACGTGAACACTCATAACATAGTTGAAGGGTGTTTCTCCCATCTCTTCTTTACTTTTAAAATTTTCATTTTTCCATTACCACCCTTCCACTGAGACCATTTCCATTATAAATGTGATACCAATAGCTCGACAAATAGCTAACATCAGCCTGATGATAAATCAGTCGGGCTCTTAAAATTTTAATATTTTCAACTTCTAAGCAAACATTATCACTTCCAGCAGATACAGAGCAATATTAACACTAATTTAAAATCATGTTCCTGGCCATCTGATGAAAGTAGGAATAATAACTTTTCAGTTCTGTTTTGGTCTTGCCAACTCCTGGTGGAAATATCTGGCTCTTCAGTTGCTAAATCAAGTAAGTGCTCCATTATGTTCAGCGGCTATTTTTTTACTTTGTCTGTGCACCATCTAGTCTGGTGAAAGTAGCATGCAATGGACTTTTAGAGCTTCTTCTCCAAAAATAATTTAGTGCCACAGCCAAAAATGCTGTTATAACATCTCCATAGAGCTGAGGGGAAGTAAAGGGGGTGATAATTCTCCTCTGGTTCATCCCTACGAGCGACGAGCTTTCTCAAACACGACACACTGCCAATAAAAATTACTGATTAACACTGAATATACCTGCAAGCAAAGTTTAGTTCTACTGCACGTGGGTTACAAATAAGTCAAGGGAGTTGTCTTCACTTTATATCAGAATCAGAATCAGCATTATTGGCCAAGTATGTGTACACATACAAGGACGTGTAATTCAAATTAGATTCAGTAAAATCAAAGTATGTTTGCAGTATAGTTCATACCCCCTTCACTGGAGCACAGTCATTTCAGACATCCTTCTTAAAATAAATAGATTTTGATGTGCCTAAGTCAGCTTTACTTACTTTTTTAAGAAACAGCTTTTTAAAAAAGGAATTAAAAAAAACAACTTTTCAGCTGTAGCCCAAAGTTCATTTATTCTCTCATATTGCAACCTGAGTACAATAAAACACACAAAGACTTGTGTCATGAGGGGACCAGACAGAAGTAGAACTGGAACTCCTTTTGAATCCCAAACAGTGGATGTGGGCTTTTAAATCTGAGCTTTTATGATCTAATTTAACTGTGCCAAGGTTAAACAGAAGGACAGAAGGCCTCAGGGAAACAACATACAAATGTGTGGATTTATGCATTTCTCCTTGGTTCACTTTGGACTGGCACCCACAAGGACGAATTTGGCTCTGGAGGTGAATTGAAATGTAATTGTGACACAAAAACAGACAGACACACAAAGTGCATTTAACAATGCAAAGTCTTTGTCTCGCTAGCTGCAAGTTGAGGAAAAACCAGTCCCAAAAAAAAGGCCAAAAATCCCAAAATTACTTGTGTGTGCGCACGCGCACATCTGATGACTATTAGGCAAACAACAGCTGTTTAAAATGACACTCCCCTGTGTGCCTTCTTCTCTGTGTGGTGCTCTGTTAATCAAGAAATGTTGACTCTTCTTGGGAGAAGATAAGCCAGCAATCCATCATAACCGTCAGAGATTTTGTGCGTGTGCGTGTGTGTGTGTGTGTGTGTGTGTGTGTGTGTAAATGACAGAGAGCACAAGACACAGACAGCCACACAAGAGTGGAAAGGACTTCTTCAGTTTTGGCTTTCTTTGCCAGGGGATACTAAAAATTCACAGCATTCAATCTCATCTAGCTCTTATTGGTGTCACTATTTATTATTCTTCACAACAAATGAGGTATAATATGTCAGACTGTCCATGTTTAAATTGCCGTAAATTAAAAAATACTCATTTGCATGTTTTTCAAACTTTTCAACTAAATAATTTGCTAAATTATTTCACCACATCATGTCATATGGTTTAGTACTTTCCATGTGAAAGTGATTAAATGGCTTTTATTTAAAGATTAACTTTGCCCAAATAACCAAAAAACAATCTCAATCCTCCTGATTTACTGCATAGATATTTGCTGTTGAGTTGTCTCTCAGTATCACTCAGGATGAAAGGCTGCAGTGGTAATGGAAATTATTTGGGTTTGGCAGCACCCAACAATATGTTGTGGTCAGCAGATATTTTTATTTAGATGTAGGCTACCAGCTTTCTCACTACAGGATGAAATTTGACATATGTTTAAAAAGAAGGACGATTAATGGTGAGTTTAATAAAGCATGTAAGTTAATGTAATTTTACCTGTAAACTGTTGTCAGTAGACACTCAGCTCCTTGTCTACTCTGCCTTTGTGCTCACTCTTTCCCAAATTTTACACTAGGTTTGTAATTGGCTATGTATATATTGTAAATGTCAGTAACATTTGCCATCCCTAATCCTTCATAATGTGTATACAGTATAATGAGCATTGCAGTTCTGATGTCTGATGCTCAAGCTTCCTGTTTACGTTCATTCTCCCGGAAAACGATGCAATTAGACAAACAGGAACTTGATGCATACTGTTTTGATCTGCTATTAGTTCTTAACACCTCAAGCCAAAGCAGCATGTTTTTACTTTTAAAGGCATTTGCTCTACTATGACTGAACCAAGCAGGAACATGGGGCTGAAAAATGAAGCCAAGCTGAACGTGCCAAAAACTGCAGTTCCAGTTTTGGTGAGTGAAATTCTAGTTTTTTATTTGAATGTTAGCATTAATTATTGAGTATCTGTGTATGTGCACCTTGCTAACCAGGTTAGCTACCATTAGCTCATAAATTAGCTCTCCACCCTCTCATGTCAATATGGTCATTTTTGGCTCCAAAAAACAAAGGTGGTAATAGCCATAATGCTGAACTTAAGGATTCAAAATAGTGGGTGATATATACCATCTATACCATCTGCTGCAAGGTTCCCACTACCAGCAGCAAAGTTGTAAAACCACAAACAACAACATCAACTGTATCCGTGACAAGGTATACATTTGCTGAGTTGATGTTGAAGGTCTAACAATAGTCAACTCTCTGTCTCTGCAAACATGAAAGCCTATGATTGGTGGAAGCAGCACTGAAAGGCCTGCTCTATTTTTATACATGTATTTTGCATGTTTTACCTGTAACATGTGTCAGGTATCAGTTTATAGCTTCAAATTACTGACTTTGTGAAAAATTAATTGGAGCCAGTCACTTCTTCATTTCTTCACCGACACTTAAGTTACTTTCTGACATCTTTTGATACCAAAATTCAGAAAACACAATGTCACTTGTTTCAGCGTATTTACCAAGGCTGCAGTTCTTCTGGAACTGACGGGGACCGTGTAAGCCTACAAGTCTTCTAATCTATCCTTACATGCAGAGGAAAAAGAAGATGGATGCCCACAAGCACAGGAGAAACAGAGCAAAAACTACACCTGAAAATAGTAACTAATGCCGCTGGAGCAATAGTTCCTTGAGAAAGGCAGAGTTAGGTATGGAAGTACTTTGCATTCGAGGTGGATAACCAAGGGGTGATAAAGCCAATATACAACAGCGCTATCGTGCTTTTCAGACCAAGGTAGGAAATATTTACAATTTAGTGAAGCACCTGAAAGTCTGGCAACTAGATCTGCTCAAAGGAAGATTCAGTTTATATTAAAATCCAAAGTATTATCCTTTGTTTGAGACAGCTGGCATTGCTGTTGTGAAATCAGCTTGTTCCATAGGCTGAAATATGTTATATAAATGCTTAAGCTAACGTAATGTAACTAATGTTATACCTTGTAGTAACATTAGTAGGACACTCGGCAACCATCCTAATATTTTAGAGTGTCCTGTCAACAAAATATAATGTTAACACTTTCTGTTCTGTACGGTTGTTGCTTTTATTTACAGAAATGCCATTTTTGTAATGTTCAATGCTTTTGATAAAGGAGTTTATGTTTAAGTACATTTTTTGCAGTATCAAATTGGGTATTGAGAATCCTGTAAATCGACTGGGACTGACTAAATTTCTGATATCATGACATCCCGTCAGCAGAAAAGGTACCAGACAAAAACACACAGGTACTACCTACTAACCTGTACACTGTTCTGGACAGGAGTTTCAGCTTTGAATTTAAACACACTAACATTCCTGTACATGCAAACTTATACCAACACACTCCCAAAAACTCACCTCATAGACGTTGAACTGGCTCTGTCCTCTGGATAGTTCTCTGTAGCTGGTGCTAAATTCTCCAATGAAGTCATGACTGCAGAAAGAAGTGAAGAAGGAGGGAGGACAGAAAGAGAGCGTGAGAAAAACTTAAATCTTCTAATTTAATTTTTTTCTAGTTTGTAATCCAGAGATCATTGAAAAGGCAATCTCTAAAAACACAGAACACTCAAAACACACTGGCACACTTGAAGATGTTGGCATTTTACCATTTAACAATGAGACCATTATACAGTATGTTTTGAGTTTTTAAATCAACATGAAATGATTCAAGTCCCAGAAAAGACAACATACACACCTCAGAATGACAATTATGAGGTTTGTTGTTAGGGAGTATTAAAGCAGGATTAAAACATTTTCATGGAGATGGAAAAAAATAATTGCCAGTTCACCTAAACAGCTTGTTGTTAGCACTTCTTCCCCATTGAAAAACCAACACACTATGTTCCCTCTGATTACAAGTGACACTGAATAGATTTCAAAGTACAAAGAATAGAGAAATAACTCCCTGTTAAACTACAGCTTGACAAATGTCACTTCTTTTTTCTTTCTGTCTGACTGCCAGCAGCCAGAATCCAGACTCATCATTAAGCAGTCAATCCATGACGATCGTGTACTCAGTTTTTTTACCCACTGAAAACACAGACTTCTATTAATTATGTGTGACTTAGAGATTAACTGGGTGCAGCAAGCTGACATGTTGAATGTTAATGCAATCAAGACACGAAGTAATAAGGAGAGGCACTGCTGTCTATTTATCAGTGATTACTAGGTCTGAGGTTATCAGCGCATATCAGATTAATATCTGTACAATAAGCCCCACAAGCCTTAGAGTCAAATTCAGCAGTTCTGGAAATCTGTCCTGAAAAATCTAAGGCTTTAATAATTATTACTTTTACTTTGGTTTTATTCTACAGCTTTTCTGTCTTCTCTTACTCTGCAATCTTCTTCCTGATCAACTACTTGTATAAAACATCCAACCATCCATCTATCCATTCTCTTCCGCTTATCCAATTCAGGGTCGCAGGGGGGCTGGAGCCTATCCCAGCTTGTACAAAACATCTTATTGGATATTGATTTGCACTCCATCTATACACTAAACAGGCCCATTAAGCTAATGATAGCCCAGTTAATCACCAGTTAATTTCCCCCTTGTAACAGCTACACGGAAGGGGAAATTTCTTTATAACTCATCTTTTCAGGCTTTGTTAAGGGACATTGACACTTTGATAGGCACATGTGTCAACACAGGCATAGTTAGTTGTTAGCTGTCTACTAGGCATCACCCATCACCTTAAACATTAAACTGGACCTCTCAACTGTGGTGTTGGTGCCTTATGAAGCAATTTTAATGGAATTATCCCAGAGGTTTGTTCTTCAGTTTTGGTGACTGAAATTATAGTACTTTATACTCATATATACTGCACCTATACACTTCATGCTACTGATCAGCTACCCTTAGCTGATAAATCAGAACTCTCCCTATGGCTACTTCTGACTTCAAAAATTCAATATGGCTGTGGTCAAAATGCTAACGTTGAGGCTTCAAAATGTGGAGTCTTCAAATCAACCAGAGATGCCACAGTGGCTACATCTACCTTTTATATACATGTTAATCACCTTCGGCTATACCTCCCTCATTATGGCTCAGTCACACTAGAGTAAAAGTAGGACAGCAACCTCACTGCAACTAGGAAAAATCGGTACTTGCCTGGTGATTGAATTTTTCTGCTGCTGCAAATAAGTGCCATCTAATTTATAAACGCAGATTGCCAAGATGTTGCAATCCATCCGATAAGCGCAACTTGTCTATGATGCATCTCTTTGCAATAGGGGACTGATGTCAGTTTGGAGTTAAACTGCCTTCCTGCAGCAACTACGTCACTACTTGTGGAGGTATTTCTTAATTTCTGTTTCAAATCTATGAGTTTCTGGCTGGACTCTAAATGTAAGTAGTTTAATGTGAATTTCTGTGTATGTAGATGGCAACAGATCTGCAACTGACGGCAATAGATGCTCTCTTCTATTTCCCCTCATCTCCAACAGGTTGCGGCAGATGGCTGCCCCTTCCTGAGCCTGGTTCGGCCGGAGGTTTCTTCTTGTTGAAAGGGAGTTTTTCCTTCCCACTGTCGCCAAGTGCTTGCTCATAGGGGGTTGTGTGATTGTTGGGGTTTCTTTCTAATATTGTGAATTGGTGCTATATAAATAAATTTGAATTGAATTAAAAATATTTGCAATTTTCACTAATTTATCACCATTAATCACTGTATTATCACAAAAAGAGTGCATGTAATTGCCAACGAAACCCCATTCATTCAAACTGACAGCAGATTGATTCTGTCTTATTGCCATTTTATCGCTTTCTTGATGCACAAAAATCACTTTGAAAAAAGAAACTGTGGCAGACCTGTTCTGGGTCTTGAAAGTAACCATTTCAAAGGAAACAAGATCGCTCATTGCACACGGTCAAAATAATTTTGGTCATCCTGTGGTCTCCAGCCACTGTTTTCACTACTGTGACTGTAGCATTACACAACTACATATCCCCTGAAAATAATTAAATCCAACAAGCCTTGGAAATGTTCATATACTGTACACAGTAAAAATCGATGTGTGTAAATCTGGCCCTAGGTATAATCTGATTTTACTGGTACTGTGTCAGAACCAGTTTATGTGTTGTGTCCCACCACCCGTAACACATTGGTCTTTTTCAAATGCAACAGTTTAAATGTAAAGTTGTCACAGAAATGCCAGTACTTGCCAGTTTAGCTGTAGAGTATTTACTTAAGTAAGCTCATAAATGATTATGGTTATGTTTTGCAGCCTGTAATGTAAAAACTTACATGACAGTTGACTTATTAAAATAACAATGTAAAGTACTTACCTGCCGTCTCTGTCCCAGTCGTACACCTCAATCTTGATTGTTCTGGTAGGAGAGGCACAGATTAGAATCAGATTAACAAAACAACTCATTTGTTTCTTCTGCTGGTATGCAGCTAGATTTTATACTCATGGAGGCATTCAAATGCTTACTTGCACCATGAAAAATATTTAAAAAGTAAAAGACAATGTTGCAAAATGATAAAGTATACAGAGACCAGAAGAATGCCAATTTCTTTTGTTGATGTTGTCATGGAGCTTTTAGTGGAAGCAGATCCATTCAGCAGCTTATCTTTATTCCAACACACTGTTTGCCTGTCACTGTATACCTCATCTCCAAATACATCTATTTCTGCATCCTATTGTAGCTTATGAGGAAACTGGGGAGAAAAATAAATAAAAACAGAACCGTCTGCAGGAGGCAGATAATGTTGTGCTATCAGTCTATCAACTAATATCTGCAACATGAGGATCATTTCTGTCTGACAAAAGAGAGAGACACATGGAGAAGGAAAGGGAAAGGTGCGGGGGGATAGAATAAACAGCTAATTAAAACAGAGGCAGCAAAAGACACTGCTGGAGAGAATAAGTACTCATATACTCCCAGTTGATTAAGGCTGTTATATTGACAGTAAAAAGTAGAAATGAATCCAGTTTGGGAATATCTTGTAACCAGAAAGTAGAAGACCATCCACGCTGTATGAATTTGTTCTACATTTGCGGTATCTAATTTGAAATCAAAGCCAAAACTGCACTTTTTCCATCCTTTTTATCTCCTAATATGAGAAGGAGTGGAAATACAAACCATCATTAATGGGCCTTAGAGCTGCTTAGAGAGACAGATGGACATTAAAGGAAAGGAAGCTATAAAGGTAAGGAGTGGAAATGGGCTGGCTGATAATGATGGGCATCCAGACGATGAGTGTGTTTCCTGGCCGGTGTAACGTTTTTTCCTGGACAGGTACAAGTACGTGCTGAGCTGTCTTGCATAAATGTACTTTCATGTGTTTATAAATGGGTGTCTTATTAAGTCAGTGTTGTGCCACAGCTCAGCAGGAAACATCCCATCACAGTGAGCTTTGATGATGTGATGGGAAACTGACAGCAATTTCACTTGTTAGTCCTACAGCCTCAATGCACGTGTGTACGTGTTTGTGTGTGTGAGTGTGTATGTGTGTGTGTGTGTGTGCGTGTGTGTGTTTGTGTGTGTTTGAGTAACTGTTTGAGTGAGAGTGAGCAAGTGAATGCAGGCCGACCACAGCACCTATGAACAGACAGACACAGTTCCCTATTGTTTGCCAGCTTGAGCTCCCTGTTATCTCTTTTCCCAGACTGTAGAGACACACACTCAATGCCTGTGTGTGTCTGTGTTTGTGTGTGTGGAGTCCACTGAGCTTCCTGACTTTTCTATTGATAAGGCATGCTGTGTCTCAACTCATCCAATAAGCTTACTGGACCAAACTTCAGATCAATGCTGCTGTCTGTTAGTTTAGCTATGTTAAACCCTGTTGTGTGCCCTTTTCCCACACAGCTGCTATCGACACAGGAGATGGACTCGCATGGCTGAGACAGACACACACTTTTATCTGTTTTCTCACTTGGACTTGGACTTCTGCTGAGATGTAAAGTAAACCAGATGTCCCACTTAAGAAGGAGGACTTCCAGGGATGCAAAATAATTACACATAGCGATGTTTCTTTAAGATATTCAAGAATGTTGAAGCAAAAACGTGTCTGGCTTGTCTTTTTGGCTAATTTGCAAAGCTTCTAAAGGGGACCTATTATGTTATTCCTTATATTCTGTCATATATTTACTGCTGAAATGGTGGATGGTAATATTAACTATGGCCATAGTTTCAAATAATGACTTCAGCGTATATGCAAGTAATGTTTTGTTCTCCTCTTGGCTGTACACGGGTTTGGTGAGAGGGGGTATCCTTAACATGGTGATCTCATGCAAACTCCACCCACCTGCTCTTCACAACTTCTCAGAAGAAAGTTGGCTTAAATAGTGGGTGGCCATATAGGAATAGGACCTAAAACAGCTCGTTTAAGGCCTCAGTCACAGAGGCCTAAAGATGGGTCAGTGACCCCCTGGCAACCTTCAGTCACTAGGGAAAAACGTGTATTTTCCAACTGGTTGGTGAGTAGTTGCTGGCTTTCACCAGGTGGAATCAATTGCAAAGAGGGTGCTGTAATAAAAAACGCCTTACGATTGCTTTCGTCACTTGCAGATTGCTTTGGTCACCTGTGGTTTAGATGGAAGACGCCGACTCGTCTGGAAACACTCGCCATTTAATTGCCACGCTATAGTGAAACTTGAAAAAGTCTAAAGCAAACCAGAAAAGGAAACAGTTAACCTTCAAAGCAAAAGTTGTGCCTTACTGCTGGAGTTTCAAAAGTATATAAAACTTTTTATTTTGAAGGTGAGTGGTCTCCATTTAAGGTTTGCATTGCACTTTTCGCAGTTTCACTTGGCAAGTAGTTTGCAAATGTTTGCAGAGATGCCAGTGTCTTCCGTATAAGGTACTGCAGATGACAGCAAGCTGCTAGCAAAGTAATCGCACAAAAGATTTCGGTGCAGCGCTTTATAGCACTTTGTGACCAATTTCACACTAGCCACTGACAGCAACCTCCAACAACCACTTGCCAACCACTTGTAGAATGCACACTTTTTTCTAGCAATCGGTGGTTACCAGGGTGTTACTGGCCCTTCTCTAACCCTGCATGCCTGGGGCTATAGCGACTGCCAGCAACCATTCAGCAACCGATTGGGAAATGCAACTTTTTCCCTTGCGACCAGTGGTTGCCAGATAGTTGCCAACAGATCTCTAGGCCTGTGTGACTATGGCCTATAAACTGTAGGGGCTGCACCAAAGTCTACTGTAAGATGAATGAGGATAACTTTGAACTGTGAATCATGCGAAGCTAAACTAGTAGAGTCAATCCACCTTTCCATCTATTTCCTTAACAGGTTTTTTCCAATTTAGGGTCGCAGGTGGGCTGGAAACTATCCCAGAAACTATCTAACCCTAGGGACCATGAACAGCATCTGCATCTCTAGAAGAACCAGGACCAGTATCGTGAACAGCTGCTGTCACTCCATTTACTACAAATGATCCAGCCTAAGTTCCTGAACAGGAGGATGCTGATCGACTGACTTCACCTTTTACAGCTGAACAAGGCATTACATTAGATGAGTAAAGCTGTAACTTCACTGCAGAGTTGCTTTGATTTAAAAGCCTTCAAACAGATTACATCATATTAACCTGAGGCAACATCAACAGGAAATTTCAAGTGCAGTTGGCTCCACATGAGCAGTGTCATTGCTTGCCTGAAAATTTTAAGAAACATCTTTCCTAAATTTATAGATAACTTAAGGAGCGGACACATAAATTCTTGCCTCCAGTCAAACACATATTCTTGCCAACTGTTCAAACAAGCTCATCTTTGAACCGTTTCATCACCAGTTTATTTGCTAAAGCATCCAAAGAACAAAACCAAACATCAGTTTCCAAATTAATGGAAAAAATAATAAGATCACAGACATTTTATAAAATACAGTGTGTGTGTGAGTATGTGTGGGGGCTGAATCATATTTGCGACTGTGGTATGAAATAAATGCTGGGGGCAGACAATGAAAAAAACTATGTTTTCTGGATCTTTGCTTCACTTAATCCTGGTATGACAAGAACATTTGTAGCAGTCTGTTCCTTGTGCATTGACCCTAGTAAACTAAATATAAACCAGACCACCAGAAAATAATATGTTCTTTCTTCCAAAAAGACTATGAAGCATATCTCTCAATGCATCATTTGGATGACACATCAGTTATTGGCTTCATTTAGGAATCAAACCACTATACTGCTTTGTGGAAGAAGCTATCAAAATGTATAAACATGTACTGACTTTGATGAAATATTGTTACTATAAAACATGACAGTCAAACAGGATTCCAAAGAAAAAGCAAATCATACATCTACACTCATCAACTTTTACTTCCCGCTGAAACTGCCAAATGTAATATTTCAGCTTGGCAGCTGAAAACAGTTTCATGAATTATTCATTCACATTGTATTTAATTTACCAAATGCTAATTTCCTTACAAAATATAGTAAATATATTTTTACTTGCAGTGATACATCACTGTCACATTTATTTACATCAATTTCATGGCTTTTTCCAATGCATGGATTACAGTAAGAGACCTCACATGTGAGGCAGACAAATGAATCATATTGAAAATGATATATGACGGGCAGCTTTTGTGATAAAATAAGATAAACCCAAATAGAAAATGACATAGTTATGCTCCCTAATTAACCCCTATAGATAATACTGTTCTACATGTTCTCATATAAATAGATGTTGGGAGATAAAATAAGCCGCAGACACCCATGTAATGTTTTGTGTTATGCAGCCTGATGAGGCCATTAGACACTGCAATCATCAGAGGTGCACGTATTACCAAGAATGGCATTTTCAATGTGTTTCATACTGAAAATAACTCCCCTGGATGATTCAGATGGCCATCTTGGTTGTTGCATTGTACTTAACCTGCCATAATAGCTGCTGTCTAAAAAAAGAGACATACCTGTCATAATCACCATTGCAAAGAGCCCGAACGGGGATTTTAAAAGCCTGCCACACGGGGTTCAGTGTATTCTTCACCACTTCTGTCTTATGGCAGATGGTAAACCTGCAGAGACAACAAGGAGCAGAGACAGTGAGAAAAGTACCTGCAAAACTGAACAGTGAAAGTCAAAGCAGCTTGATGGTATAGGTCCAAGTACTTCCAATTCCTTGGCTTTGGGTATCTGCTGATACCTAGTACCAATTCTTTATCAGTGTTAGACTAATAAGCGGCATTCCTTACTATAAGGAAGTGACTGGGAGTCAATTTTTTAATATATAAAGCAAATCAATTCACCTAAGAATACAAATTACTGAATTGGTATTTATTAGTAAATTAACACATGAAAGAAAGACCAAAAAAAGAAAGAAAAATAAAAAATTAAAAGATTTATGTACATTATTCTCCTAATTTATTTACACTAGTCTCATTTCAGCTCAGTGTGAGAGTCATTATAGGCTACCAGAGAGTGCTGTCATTTACGGTCATGCTAGATTTTCCTTTTTCTGCTCTCAGGCTCACTTTGAGTGCACCTGCTCACACACACACACACACACACACACACACACACACACACACACATCTCGCATGTGAAGTGGAGCTGACTAGACACAGGTGAAGTGAGGATAACATTAATCGAGTTGATGACATGTTATGTTGAGATCAAGCGAGAGACAGAAAAACAGAGAAGGAGGAGGTTTTTAGACTGGTTAGTTTGCAGAAATACAAAGAAAAGCTGCTGGCGCTGCAAGCACTGAATACCTCCACACTGCTGACCCTTTGCTGTTAGCTTCCTCCATCCAATGGTAGCTCTCCCACTAGCAACTGGTGCACTGCTGCAAAAGTGTGGCATATTAAATGCAGAACAGCACAGAACTAAGATGAATAGATCAGCCCCATTGTTACTGATTGTCCCAATTTAGCTCTCAGAGTCAGGATTGGACCCTAATTAAAATGAAATAAAATCCAAATATCAGATGGGGCATCCCTATCTCCAAGACGACGTTTTGTGCATTACTGTTGTTTTACTACTGAATTTTGTAAATGTTAGTAAAATGTAGCACAGGGATGACTGTTCAAATTTTGCAGGTGGTTGTACAGAAACTTAAAAAAAATATATAAATTTATATAAGATAATTTGAGTCATTTTTACTGCATGTTCCAGCATTTAGGTACTCAACAGCAACTTTCTCCTTCTTGGCAAAACACTGAAACTCACCAAGCCACCAGGGCAAGGCAGAGCAGAGAAACAGCAGGTGGTAGAGAGAAGGGACAAGTAGGAAATGAAATGGAGTTAGAGAGGAAAGAAAACGACAGATATATAAAATAAACACGAGTGGGAATACAACAAAACAAAACAGAAATATGCAATTAAAGAGACATCTAGCTAACTTCCTGTCACTTCAAGAGGAATGGTGTGCAGGCTACAGTACTTTCCTGACACACAAGCACACGGACATAGAAAAAAAGTTAATTTCATTAGTCTCCCAGCTAGAAAGTGGACTTGGTATCTTCCACCCTCAGAGCAAGGTTTTATCTCACTTGTAACACACTGCACGATGGAGAAGTGTGTCCACAGGGCGCTCCGGATTGAACACATGCGCACGCACACACACAAACACACAAAATCCACATCCCTGCATCAGTTCAATACCTATTGCTTCCAGATGCGCTCATACATTCGTGTGCATGTTGTACATGTTGGCATCTCCACATGTCACTCACATAAATGCCTAAACAGGCAGGATGGCTTCTGATCTGAGGCAAATCAATGAAAGCAATTTCCTTTGGATGCAGGGAAGGATTAAACCAAACCTGAAAGGGGAGAAGGAGCAAAGTGCAAAACAATGAAGAGAGGGGAACTCACGTGCCATCCTCATTGCTCCTGTAGAAGACCAGGAAGGGGTCGGATTTGCCAAAGAAATCCTTTTTGTCCAACTTGTTTCCACAGAACTGCATCATCACTGATTCCTAATTTAGAGAGAAAAAGACAGAAAAGTATATATTAAATCAGCGTGGAAAGCAGGTCACTTCTTTTGAGCAATTCTGTCCTTTTCAGGTGTACGGAAGCTGCTGTTCGTGGAAAGCCTGTGCGTATCTCTTCTTATATGGGTACCTCTAAATATCTCTAAATATGCTGGCACAAAATAGTTGTAAAAAAATAGCTTAAACAGCTTATGTTATGATAGACTGGTTCAAAAACTGTCTTATATTACTGATGACTTACGAGAACGTTTCTGATATGTTACTGTGCCTCTATGGTGACAAAAAACAAAACTGAAACGAAACAAAAAATAAAAAGTACAGTACATGCAAACAGAGAAGGAAAATAACTTTAAATATATTCTATTAACCAACTGCAAGTTTACAAAAAAAACACGATAAAAGACTTTTTACCAGCTAACTGGAGGTTTAAATATAATCAAAACTATATCTCTTATTCTGCACAATTCAAATTATTAAAATTAACATTATTATTTATTGGTTTCAGTTGTGTTTTATTTAATCTGCTAACATCGGTTGTCTATTTTGTGGGTCTGGGGAATATCAATATTCAAAGGTTCAAGGTTAAATGGGATTCAAAGGAAGCTCATGCTATTTCAGCTGCTGTAACTAGGGATGCATCATTACAATATTTGGAACTGATATCTATCCAACTGTGACTCAAAAAGCTGTATTAAATAACCATGACAATCTATTTAGCTTAATTCTGTGTTTTTCTGCGTTGGGTGCAGGAGCTCACCAGCTGCTAGAAGGAGAGCTAGCATACCATAAAGGAAACAAACAGCAAAGAGTCGGCCTTTTGGAGGAATTTCATGCTTCTATTGTATGTTTGTAATTTATCGAGTTAAGTGCAAACTATGGTGAAGTGAGTTGACTACGATGCTTTCAGCAATGGCTGATATCTCTCAATATCAAGGTGTATTTGATATCGCCGTGTTGGTGTTGTTCCTGGGTCACCATAATTAATGTTGGTCAAGGTTCAACACTGCAAATGACCAATCACATTGTTGCTGATGTCTACTCGGGGAAAAAAATGAAAAGGGAGGGGTTAGGGTGTGATCGTGGTTATAGTTAAAAGGGCTATAGTTAGGGTTTGGGTTTGGTGTGTGGTTTGATGGTGTTCCAGCGTTGCAAAACTATGACATCTCAACAATGTCAGTATCGACAGATGGCAAAAGTCAAGTATTGGTATTACATGGAAAAAGGAAAAAGTTGGATCCAATTGGATTGGATTATGCCTAGTTGTAACTTTAATTTTCCATAACACCTTGACCTCTTCTACAAAGTGAAACATGCAGAGAAAGAGCGCACAAGTAGCATTTAGCAAACAGAGATAGAAGTCAGTTTCTCACCCTGCAGTTGTTCAGCTCCTCGGCTTTCACAATAATGGTCCCACATTTCTTCCCTGGAATGCCTCTGTTTATGATACAACAAAGCAAAACATGAGATTACCATCACACTGACATTGTATTTGGCATCACCACAATATTTTGTCCACATGTATTCTTCCTCCGACGCTTCAGGGTCAAATGACAAGTTGAAAAATACAGGAAGACGGCTCATATTTCCTGACTGGAACTGCCATCTAAATTTCAGAGCAGTCTCTACACTAGAAGGGCAGTCAATGAAAACATTTAGCTTGTTTGGTAACAACGGCACTGGTTTCTAGACATCCCGCATAAGGGTCCAGGCTGGACTGTGACCTTCTCACAGCATGAACGGAACTACCATGTGTGTCTGAAAATTCATCTGAAACCACTCCCCTCCTGCACAAACACACAGTCACATTTCTGTATGTGAAAATGTGGCAGGTCACTTTCTTTGCCTTGTTTGTTTGCTCACTATCGACCACAGGAGACAGAAGGAAAGTTTCTTTTCCAAATTTCAACCCAGTCTTTCTCGAGATGCTTTTCTCTCATTGCAGCTGATTACACACTACGGGTTGTTGTGTTTTATATTATTACCAACATTTCAGTAAAGAAATGAAAAGATCTAATAACTTACATAAATTCTGATTTCTATCCATCCATCCATCTTCTACTACCTAGCTGGGTCTAGGTCATGTAGTAGTCTAAGCACAGTTGCTCAGACCTCCCTGAGTTTCTGGCCACCACCTAGCTCCTTTGAAATGTACTCTAGGTCTGCTCTGTAGTCTCCTCCCAGTAAAACATGCCAGAACACCCTTATCTGGGAGATGTCCAGGAGATATTCTACTCAGATGCCCACTGAAGGGTAATCCTATGGGGTTCACTAAGGTTGAACATGACCAGCCTTAACACATCAAGCCTGGCTAGGTGCTTGTCAAAGAGTCCCTCCCCTCAGGATTGGGTCCAGAGCCGTGCCCTGGCATCCTTATCCTAGGATAGGACAATGTGATTCCTTATAATATTCATCATAGGAGTCTTTACAGTTGCAATCACCCAGACTGTACAAAGAACAAATTCCACTGACAACATAGCTCATGGGATCATTCAGATGATTCAGACACAAAGCCCCTCCACCACAATAAAGTACTAAATCATGGAAGAACTACTCAGTGATTTAATTTGTCAAGCAGACAAAGCTGTTTAAGCAGTGACAAAATGTCTTCATTATTGTCACCATATTCCAGTCAAATTTGCTGATCCTTATATGATAAATTCCAGCAGTTCAGGAAGTTGAAGGTGTTGATTCAACTTGGCATAAAATCAAGGGAGCAATACCCAACCTTAAATTTGAAAGCACACACTGTTAAGACCTTAGTGGAAAACACACATTTACGAGCAGAGCTGGGAGAAAACCTCATGCAAATTTTTATTACTTCATTCATTTCCAAGACACAAGAGGAACACTGTTAACAAAAAGGTGTGTGTTTGCGTGTGAGTGCATGCATGAATGAGCTTCTGTTCCTGGGAAGCTGTAGCAAAGACTGGAAGATGGGAATAGTTGATGCATGTGGGTGTGGATGTTTTATGTGTAAGCGCTTTCTCTGCATAAACATCAAGGTTTTCAAGGTCAAGTCACCATTTACACTACCTCCTCCTCCCAAACAAATTTGCTCTTTAACGAGTCCCACTGCGCACACACAGGCACTACCAAAAAGCTTGAATGTTCCATATTTTGGCGTTGAAATAAGTTTAATTACACCTACATTTATTTAAATATGTAGCTAAATGGGAGCTGAGAAAAGGCGGCACATGCAACATAAACAACATATTACCACCTAATCAAGACAATATAACTGATGCATTAGCAAACAGAGAACAACTCTCATTTATGTGGAGTTGTCTTTCTGATCCTGGTAAATATAAGTCAATCATTTACTCTCCTTTTGGATCTGTCGACACCCACCAGCTCCTCATGGATTTGCAGTAACTTGCTCTTGACTGCTTATTATGTCAGGCAGCTTGTCGATAACTTTGAGTGTTAGATGTTTGATGAGGCGGGAAATGTAGTGCTAGTTTATCAGCGTTTTAAAGCTATACTGTACCTGGAAATGAGTGAGATGAGAGTAAAATTGTGGTCTGAAAGATGCTAAAATTCTCAGTAGATTTGAGGACTTGAGTTTGGTGAAAATTCTCTTTGGCTCCATCACCACAAGTGACAGCTTTTACAATATAGAAAGTAATTTTACCCATACACAATATGTAAATACTATATTGATCAGAGCACATTTTAATAATAAAAAAAACTGATGGCCACCAGTGCTAACCAACAGCCTCCTAGTGGATGCACCTATGGTATAAATTTGAAAATGTTAGGTGACTTCCTTCTTGAGTTATCACATTCACAAGATTTTCAGAAAACTTGACCTCTGACCTTGGCCTTTGAGATTGAGGTAACTGAGATTCGGTCTCATCTGAGATTTTTAGGAGTTGCACCTATGGTGTCAATTTGAAAATCCTACGTCACCTCGTTCTCGAGTTATTGTGTTCACAAACTCATGAGATTACCATCACACTGACAGTGTATTTGGCATTACCACAATATTTTGTCCACATGTCACGACAATACCCTATCACCCTTTTACATCTGAGGGGTAAAAACTGCATTACTATCTTCACAGAAAAATATTATTAAGAAAAGTTGTGTATGTTATATGAATTAATTCTTCATAAAGACTGCAGCAGAGAAACCCTTGTTGAAGTACAGGGTGGGCCATTTATATGGATACACCGTAATAACATGGGAATGGTTGGTGATATTAAAGTCCTGTTTGTGGCACATTA
>VUQS01075198.1:2226-13704 GCA_015108495.1 Heterochromis multidens
ATGCCCACTTCCCACTTCTTGAACTGTGC
Source organism: Heterochromis multidens (assembly GCA_015108495.1). Taxonomy (NCBI): domain Eukaryota; kingdom Metazoa; phylum Chordata; class Actinopteri; order Cichliformes; family Cichlidae; genus Heterochromis; species Heterochromis multidens. The sequence continues at coordinate 2,256 of VUQS01075198.1, forward strand.
TGGTTTTGAGATTGTTTTTGCTAAATACTTGCACTGTGAGAAAAAAAAAAAACAAAAAAAACTAGTTTCTCTTCCTGTCAAATTCCAACCTGTACAGAATTGTGCTGGCAAATGATTGCAGATTCATTTATAGTATAAAAGAATTGTGTTTATGGCTTTAATTTATTTTATGTACATTAATGGTAATGGTTTTACAGGAGCACAGTCATGCTTGTTAGGTGTGAGTGATTCTAAACTGACAGTAGGTATGGATGTGAGAGTATGTGTCTCTTTATTAGACCTGTGATAAACTATGACCTGTCCAGGGTGCACTCCAGCTTTCACCCTATGTCAGCTAAGATAGGTCTAACCCCTCTGTGACCCTAAGTTTGATGAACGGTTAGGAAAATGGATGGATGGAAGAATAACATTAGGGAAATACACTTGATTACAGTGCATGAAATACATACTGTCTGCAGAGATATAATTTAATAATTCACCCATAACAAAAATGTAACTTGTCTAGAGATTTAAGATCATGACTCATGTTGGCATTTATTATCCCTAGAAGGGGAATAAAGTTTTCAGCAGGATTGCCTATGAAAAACATGAAGTGAAATCATGATGAAAAGGGACTTTACAATTGTCCTTTTTTTGTCACACACATTTTAAATGATCATAGCAGCACCAAAACCCAGATGTTCCTATTACAATTGACAATTGTGGTTTTCTTGGTGTGATATAAAGATATATTTGTATGAAAATTACCTAAATGATAATAAGTACATAATCATTAATATTACATACTCAGAACTGAGGTGATTAAAAAAAAATGTAGACAGACTCGCATGCATAGCATTGCATGTTATCTGCATATAAGCTATCAAATGCAATTTATAATCTCCAAAGACACAGCACAGTAGGATGAGTGGATAAATGTCTTGTGTCTCTTTTTTTCATTTCTTTTAGTTTTATTCTAAGTTTATTTTCCATTTCCTTGCTCTTGCTCACTACAGTGTATCTATAAACCCATCCTTGCAAATGTGATTCTTTAGGGCTTTTGAAATCTCCTGATAGGTGTAGGCATTAACACAAACCAAGAACATGAAGGCCAAAGCCTTCTGTATTATCTCCCTCTCACAGAGTGAGGACGCAGGACATTAATCACTGCAAAGTCACACTTGAGCACATACACACGCTCACACACTTGTGCTTCAGAGCGAGGGCTGATTTAGGTAAACATATCTAACCATGGTCTTGGTCACTATTAGTATTTGTTCAATTGATTTGACCTTTTTGACAGAGCATCATAACCCGAGTCTCTAATGACTACTGATTAAAAATACAAAATTAATTTTTCAGTGGGTGCCTAATTACTAATGAAACAAGGACGAAGCGGGATTGCAAAGTCATCAGCTCCAGAGGGGAAACCTCTCATGTATGCATTTTTCTTTAATTTACTATTTATCAATACCAAATGTGGCTTAAACAGGTATATATCTGCTCTTTTAAAGTTAAAAGCAAAGATTTAGTCCAGACAGGTTTATAAATGCCTGTGTCTTCGTGGTTATGCAGTATTTAAAGTATGCTTTACACAGTAAATGTATGCCACTTTCATAATTTATTACAACTTTACATAATGGCACCATTTCATGTTTAATGCAATGGAGACACTTTTTCTTCTCCCTCCAATTCTCTGCAGCTGGAATTCCTCTGTCACAGATCAACTTAGTGATTTCTTTTTTTTTTTAATTTAAACCCCTTATTGTGCAAAATACCTTAACAATAGAGAGTGGGCACAGGTTTGCTTGAGATGTATTCACTAAAACCTTGTGTAATTATACAGGCATTCTGCTGACTTTATGTAAAATGATGAGAAATGAGTTACTGATGAAGACCTTGCCTGGAGCAGCTCAGTGAATTTATGTCCTCTTAGTCCTCCACCCCCCATCCCCCCTTATAGTTGAGGTGGAGTGAGAGAATAGTGGGAAAAAAGAGAAAGAGGAGAGATGAGGGGTGGGAGAATAAGGACAAACGCACTAGATTTTAATAAGGATGTGTCAGAGCAAATAGCCTGGCCCTATATCAACCATGCAGAAGCTCTGGGAGATCTGCCACTGCTCCACTGGGGCTCCTTTAGAACTTGCTGTTACACAATAAAACTTCACTTCAACTAGAGAGTAGAGCCAGGGCACAAACACTATATCTTTGTGTTGACTGTCTACCATAGGGATCATAATGTTACATGATCACTGATGTCACCACTGAAAAGAAAACCTTAACCTTCACCCCAGCAGAAGCTGCATCTTTTATTGACAACCTAGTAAATTCCTCATATTTCAGCTCTGAGAAGAGCTCAGTCTGTGGCTTTCTTTGCTTAATTTTAACCTTTTTATTCTGGTTTAGAATTTAATTACTGCTGGATTTGTGTTTCTAAGTTGCATATAATATTAATTATTATTAATCTGTCTTTATTAAGACCACATTAATATGTTAACCAAGTCTGAGATCCTCTATCCACGTTAAATTTAAAATGAAGAGAAAATGCTTTTGCATTGTTTAAGAACAATATGTAAGTCCTCCACCAACACTCCATCTGCTGCCACTAAAAAAACTTTACCCAGTGCTCAGATGTACACAACTGTACACAAGTACATAGTAATCCAGGCATAGCGAATACATAATGTTAGCATATTGGAATTTATTTTGAAAAAGTAAATAAAGAAGGATCTTTTTTCCACTGCCTTGCACTGCCTCTCTCCACATAAGGTTCAAGTGCACACAATCCCCAAGTCTTTCTTACCTGCATGGTTTCTTTTCTGTGATATATTTTGGATTGTCAGGGGAAATCACTGGTGCTACTGTGTAAACTTATAAACATGTTATATTATTAAAATGTGAATTAAAATGTTACCTAAAATGAGTATTACATATAAGAAATCAGTATGCTTTACTGGGTGCCATTAACAAGCTGGTGCCAAGTAAATGTTTGCAGTTAAAGATAGTAATGTTGTCAACTACACTATATGGAGAAAAGTATTGGGCACACCTCTTAATCTTTGAATTCAGATGTTTTGAGTCTCATTGCCACAGGCGTGTAAAATCAAGCACCTAGCCATGCAGTCTGCCTTTATAAACATTTGTGAAAGAATGGGTCATTCTAAAGGCCTCACTGAATTCAAGCTTAGTACTGTAATAGGATGCCACCATGGCAAGTTTGTGAAATTTCTTCCCTTCTAGATATTCTATGATCAAGTCTAAGCGGTATTATTGCAAAGTAGAACAATTTAGGAGCCACAGCAACTCAGCCAAATAGAGTTACAGGGCAGTGTTGCCAAGTGCTGAGGCGCATAGTGTGTAAAAGTTGCCAGCCCTTTGCAGACTCAATATGCAGACTAAATAACTGCAGAGCTCCAAACCTCTACTGGCGTTAACATCAACAACAATTTGGAGCGTCATGGCATAGGTTTCCATGGCTGTGCAGCTTGTAAGGTGTATTGGTGGTCCACTACTTTTGTCCATGTAGTGTAGGTTTCAACTGCACTCAGTGATGCTCTGCAAGTATTGAAGCTTTACTACTGTGTTAACTTAATGTCTAACCAAAATTACCCCTCCTATACAGCTAATGTTATTTGTTAATAATATTTTCAAGTTCCTAGTTGGGTTAGATTCAAGGGAAGCTTTTTTGTTATTTTTTCTACAGTAATTTTAACTCTGAATAAATACTGCTACAATTGTGTTTTTTTTCAAAGGTGGATACCAAGAGTGGGTTCATCTATCTGGCCATAATTCCCATGAATCAATCAAAATTTCAAATCCAAGTGTCCAAGCAAAATCAACAAGGTCTCCAAACATTATCTACTGCTTTTCATGCTCTGAGTATTAGCAAAATAGCTGTGCACATAAACCTTAACCATCCACTTAAATGTTCTAGTTACTCAGTTGAAAAATAGGGCAACATTGAGATTGTAGCTTTGCAGAAAAAAGGGACAGTTTTGTGCAACTAATGTTAGTAAAGGATTCTTAGTATATGATATGATTTTTTTATATATTTATATATTTAGATTTATATTGCTAAAAGTTATCCATTGTCCTTTTTTATATTATATATTAATGAGTGTGCAGCATGAGTAGGATAAACAAGCCTTGTTTATGGGAGGAGGATTTTTTATATATGTGGCCTACTTCAGAAGCTGATGTAACTTGGGAAACGATCAGTGTCCCTTTGCATTGTAGATCTCTGTTAAGTTCACTCTGAATTATTATATTAAAGCTTATGTTTTCAGCATGGGCCAAGGCCCCAAGCTGGATCCTGCTATTCATGAAGCCTGGAAGGCAATGGCAAATGGAGCATATTGTTAAAATTCAGCAGCATTATTTATGATGCGGAGTTCTTCAGTGATACAGTATGTTTTAATAAACCACAGGGTGTGATCATTTCAGCCCCAGTTATTTTTCTCCTCGGAAACCACTGCACAGTGCAAGAAGCATTCTGTTTATGCTATCTATCAAAGCAAACAAATTAAAATATAACCTTTCCAATTACACTGCTTGTGTTAGTGTTAGCCTTCGCCAGCCCAAATGTAAACCTAGAATGTGTCGCAAATGCATCATCATAAAGAATAGCTGCTTCGCAAGCGCTGTTTTCCACAATTGGCTGAAAGTGCTCTTCAGAACTAGAGCTAGTTGGATCCCAAGTGAACCAGCTCACTCTATGGCCTTATTGACATAGCTATTACTGTTTCCTCTGTTTCTCTTTCTGTTGCTGAGTCTGTCTCCTTTTTCCAGCACAGGGCGAGTATAACAGTATCATGATATATTATGGGTTGAGGGAATTGGGAGTTTTGTATGATGTATTTTGACATTCTTGGCACAACAAGGAGCACAAATCATCATCAGTTATTAGAACGGATAAATGACCACTATCCATTGTGTCCATTTACCATTTGATACATTAGACATTACATTAAACAAATAACGAGTATGTGAGAACTTAAAGTTGAGTCATGTGAAATTACAGTTGTAGTAATAATAGTGTTTAATCTTGTGCAAGCTTTAATTATTAAGTAGAATAAAACAGTGTGCAGCATCTATTACTGTACGCTAAAAAAAAAAAAAAAGAATTAAATTAACTCAGGAATGAAATTTTGGTATACACATTAACTTAAGGTCAAAGGGCAATCATGATTTCTTATATAAATAAATAAAGAAAAAAACAATGTACAATCAATAAACAACCCTAGATGTCAAGTAAATATCCTACTCGCCCTAATACCCTAGCAGACGTTACACTTTACCTAGAGTTCAACATTCAACTAGAGGCAACTCTCACATGTAGCGCATGTAGGTTTGTCCTTAAATTAACATTAGCAGATGTAAATTTTTGTGATTTGCAGTATTTGAGGAAGCATTTATTTATTTATTATATATTATAGTTTCTGAATAAAGGGGGAAAAGTTATTTGATAGACAAAAATGAAAATGTTACAAATCCTATTTTGACAGGTCTATCCTAGCACCTACACCTAGTTTTGCAAAGGTCTGACATTTGCTTTGATTTTTTTAATACAGAAGCAATAGCTGAAACACATCAAATTACTGTGTCTCAAATATTTTGAAACATTAGAAATCACAATTTTGATTATATCTTTTCTTCCTAACTCTGTCATCACCATGGCCAGGTTTTTACCTGTGATTAACCTTTAATTAACCTTATTTTAGCATATCAGTCTGTCCAGTGTCCACAAACTACATTTATTACTAAAGCTACCCTCTGGCTAGGAGAGTGGCTATTCCTATAGTCTACACCTAAAAAAAATGATAACAAAAAGGACTATATCTTCATTTTGGTTTTGAAATGAACAAAGTACGAATACTTCATTACTGTACTTAAGTAGAATTTTCAGGTGTCTGTACTTTCCTTGAGTATTTATTTTTCTGACAACTTTTTACTTTTACTCTCTTCATTTCAACACAAATATCTGTACTTTCTACTCCTTACATTTTCAAAACAGGCTTGTTACTTTTGATTTAAGACATTTCACATCACTGCGCGCCTTCAAACATCAAACCTATTTGAGCTTAAACAGTAACACATGAAAGACAATCTAATTGGTGTACAAGTCACCAGGGTTATCGCATACAAAGAGATGAAAGAAGCAAAAACATATAATTAATGCATCATTTATAGCACCATAGTCAGGGGTTAAAGTGGGCCGGTGTTCTTTTGGCACCAGAACGAGTGCAAATGTCCATAAGTTGTGGTCTTGGTACTTCAGCATCTAGCATAAAGGCAGTAACATTTTTTTTAAGTGCAGGTAATGTCAAATGCAACGTTTCTATCAGCTCAACAAATATCAGCAAATGCACTGTTTATGTGAGGTCTGTGTGTCTGCTAGCTAAATGTACAGCAGCTGCATTTCCCAGGGAGAGAAAAGAGTGCGAGGTAACTTCACTCAGATGGAGAAAGATAAGAAAGACAGGACAGGAGAGGAAGAAGAGAGCTTAGATTTAAAGGTAAGGACTGCTCAGTGATATTTGATAAACTGGAAATTTAAAGCTTACATGGAAGTCCTCATTTTTTAAAATCAGATATTGAATCTGTATATGATGTGAAGTTATGATTTCTTCATATTGTGAAATGTCCTGCAAAACAAACTGAGGTATATTAACTTTGTGCATGAAAATACTCTGCAGTTTTGTGCAGGATAAACAGGTTAGTATTAGGGCCACATTAAGAAAAAATATACTGTATATTATTGTTCATTTTGAGAATAAAGTCGAAATACTATTTTGCTAAAAAGTTGTACTAAAAAGTCGAAATATGCAGATTAAAGTTGTCGTTTCAAGTCAAACAACGGCCATGGCTGGTATACCCTCTACAAGATTATTCTGATGATTCTGATTGTGATTCTACAAAATGTCTTCTGTAGATGAGTGAAACAACTTGATCAGTTATCTTATTGTGTTTTGTGATACAACTATATATACCCTATATCTCCCCTTTACTGCACAAGGGTGTAACCATTGATATCCTTGCATCTGTCCATTGCTAGCTATTTCATTTCGCACAAATCTGGCCAACTCTTCCAATTGTGTGTTGTGTTTGTGTGCTAAAAGAGAAATAATTTCCTTGTTACTAAACTGATTCTGAAGTACAATTTCACTAATTCATCTACACAAGGCATTTTGTAGAGGGTATAGCAGCCATGGGAGTTGTTTGACTTGAAACGACAACTATAATCTCCACATTTCGACTTTATTCTCAAAATAGTATTTTGGCTTTTTTTTTCCGAAAAAAAACAAAAAAACAAGTTTAATCTCGAAATTTCGAATTTATTCTTAAAATGAGCAATAATTTTTTTTTTTCTTAATGTGGCCCTAATACTCCTTTGTAGGTTAGTTTGCTGTATTGTAATGGATTTAAAGTAAAGAACAGTGTATGACTGGTGCACAGTGGCTGTGGTGTTCATTGTCAGAGTTAGGTTACATTAAGTATAGTAGAGATGAACTTCATACCAACTTTATACCTTCTAGTATAAAGACAGTATAAACAGTATACTGTCAGTGTAGGGGATGGAAATCAGCCAAGACAACTCATGAAACATCTGCTTACATATTGTTGAATTCAGCTGTGTAAATCCACAAAGAGCAGTAAACCTCAGAGCAGCAGCAGCAGGTCAGCTGATTACAGCCTGTACACTAAGAAAATCTACTGGAGCTCACAATAGGAATTATTGTTATATGTGGCAAACTGCTGACGTAAAACACACTTCCATATTCAAAGTGGTTGGTCTCCATTTTAGCAATTTAAGCAATTTCAGAAACAAACTATCCACCAGATTGGTCAAAAGCCTCCACAGGCTTGACCACATGGTTAAATCAACACCTCTCTAACACAGTGTCAACAACACCTGATAAGCCCCATGAAGGTAGGATTTATTGAAGGCAGGTTGTGCTGGCTGTAGCTCAGTGCATCTAATAGACTGCCAGGTCAGTGCACAGTTTATACTACAATAAACCATGTAGAGCAAAAGTTCAGGGGTTGTTCAAGCTGACAAATCAAAAAGCAGATTCACCTCCTTCATATCTACTGTTATATAGCCCTGAGGGTCAACCATCATAGCCAATGCTAGTTGCAGTCTCCTGCAATATGTACCTATCTCAAGTTGTTTTCTCACATAAACCCTGGAAAATATTGGGATAATGAGGTCAAGAGACTGTAAAATTATTGTTTAGTTACATGTAAAACACATCAGTAAATGGTTTCCTTCAGATGATCCTCATTCCTGGAAATATTCTGTTTGTTTTAGGATAGGATGTTGCATTTTACAAGTACACCATAGGAGATCCAGACTTTGCACTAGGAAGGTGCCAGCTTATATCCGATCAAACTACATTGGAGATTTCCATTCTCACGTGCACCTCCTTCAGATCAAAGTTCAGGACTGTGCTGCATGACTTGAAACAGCTTATATGGTTGTGAGCTTACAGCATAATTGTTAATGTCTGGGCAGCTCCCTTCCCTGCCAAATACACAAAGATATAGCTTGACTTGCAGTTATAAACAAAACAAACAAACAAAAACTTTTTTTTTCTTTTTTTAGAAATTAAAATTAAATAACATTCCAAGTGATCTCTGGCATTTCCATAAAAAGAGCACCCATCAGTCTTCTGATGTAAAATTACAGTTATTTTTTTATAATTTTTATGTGTTTATTTTTGAACTCCACTCCTGGTTCCTGCATTATAATGGTGAACCCGATTCTTAGTTTGTCATCATGATTGGATTTCAGATAAAGTAAGACCCCATACAAATTACATGTAATCAAAATTAAATTAGTGTAAATGAAGAGAGAACAAATGGCATTAAACCATTAAACAGACATGTTTTAAAAATATCATTAGGTACGTCAAATAATATGTATATGTTTAAGTGGCTTTCGTAACATTAAAACATATTCAGCAAACAGGATGTATAAACACTGACCTGATTAGCAAACACATTAGGAATTTTTAATGCATCGGTTACCTATCTTAAGCTTCTAGGGGAAAACTAATAAAACCCACTGTGATTACTATCTAATAAAACAAAGGATCTTGCATGACAATTACCTAACAAGGAATAACAAGATATATATCAGTATATCATGTCTGAGGATATCTGGGTGGTTGTGTGTCTTTGTGTGCATGTGGTTTTCTGTGTGTAAGGCAGAAAGAAAGTATTGGGGGAGCAATAGAATTTTCAGTTCTTTAAATTAAGCAAACAGACCAGCCTCTGTCCTCACATCGCTCACAATCTTAACCAATCACAATCCTCCCAATCCATGCTGTAATTCATTTTGTCAATAAAATGGCTGTGTGAGAAAAGGGTTTTTCTTCCTTCTGGTCAATATTGTGTTTAGTTCTTGTGGAATGTTGGCCTTTGTTTTTGTTGTTTTTTTGGCCTTTGTTTTTATCATCTTTCAGGTTATACATCTATCATATGTCCACTGCATAGCACACAAGGGTCCACTGAATGGTTTAATCAGTATTAAAATGGTGCTTCATATGCTATGGCCTTTGCTGTCACCAGGTCTCAACCCATTTGAGTATCTGCATGAGATCTTCAAACCTTAAATGAGGAAATCTCTCATATGAGGAGTGTTTCATCATTTCAGCAGAGGTATAGAAACCTTTAAAAATAGGTGCATGAAAGCTATTCTGGTGGCATGTGGTTACCTAAGGTTTTACTAAGATAGTGTTTCATGTTGCTTTTGTTTTCCTTTGACACCCTTCCATCGGTGTGAGCTTAACCCTATCTCCTCCAAAACTGTGGTGTGAGTTTTGTGTGTATTTCTATAGTTCTGTTCTGTCTTACATGTGCAGGTACAGCTTTTTATAACAATTTTAATTATTTTATTGCTTTGAAATAAATTTAAAATAACAGTCCTGGAAGAAAGAGAAGAAAAACATCAATTTCATTTCAGTTGAATTTTAACAACCAATTCTACCAGTCCTTAATCGATGCCCAATCTCATCAAATAAATACTGAAACTTATTTACATCTAAGCACTTACTGTATTTGTGGTTTAACTATATACATGCAGACACTTGTCTTATACAGATAGACACTGTCCTTTTTGATTAATATTGCTTGGTCTCCCTTTCCTTGTAAAAAATGTTTTTTTTTTCTTTATATCCATCCACTGCCTTTTTTTAACAAAAAAAAAAAAAAAAAAAAACCTCAGTGCTTTTGCTTTGTACAGAGGAATGACTGCACACAAAGGAATGATGCCTCTACATGCATGACGGAGCCAATGACGGGGTTGACAGACCAGCTGAATTGAATTGACGTGTCTGAACGCTTTCTATAAGCAGCCATCCTTCTTTTACTCCTTCCCTTTCAGCAAGTTCTGCAATTTCAAAATTCAAATAAGACAAGAAAGAAAATTTAAAACAATTCATAACTAGATAACCAGTCTTTGTGCATATATTCATAACTAATTTAGCAACTCTTGCAGCATTTTGTCACACTACCACAATACTAGAGAACTGTCCAAGATGTATCAATAATAAATATCTACAAATGTCTAGTGGATATAAAATCTTGATATGCCGCAACCAACTTCCTGAGAGGCCAGTGGTGAAAAGCTGGTAACAGAGACTATTATGACTCTGCATTCTTCAAAGAAGAAAATTTTTATAACCTCCATCCTTATTGAATGCATTTTTATTGTTCTATGCTATTCAGCCAAATACAATAGCTCTCAGAAGGCTGACTTGTGTTTTCTAGTGCAAGTGTTAAATGTAGGCATACCACCACTTGTGGTGTATTGTGCAAAACCTCTCTGGACCCCATTTCTTTACTCGACAGTGCATAAGCTTAATTCCTTTATGATACCATATGAGTCTGATTTTATCTACCTTTGTCTGGTAACTGGTATTTTCATACAATCTGACTGATATTCAGCAATTGTGAAGGAGTTGTTAAATCCACTAAATCACCTGTACGGATGTCTGAGGTGTGTGCTTTTTCATGTTCTGCATTCATGAAAGATCTCTGCTTGTGTAATTTTAATGCTGTTTTCTGTTGTTTGTTTTCACTTAGTGAAAATATAAAAAGCTGTTGTCAGGTGTATGTGTAGTGAGCCCATCCTAAGGATAAAGGTGTAATGTTCAGCCTCAGGCAGCTCAAAGTGGTTGCTGTGCTTGGCACCTGGGACCCCTGTCTTTCTGCAGGAATTGGCGTGGAGCCGGCAGCTTCTCTAAGAGCCAGGTGTTGTTTTATTTATCTGAAAGCACAAGTGACCTTTCTAGAAGAACACCACAGAGACCTGCCTCAGAGGGCTGTCTGCTTTCCCTGTCTTCTGTCACACACCTCCCACTGAAGGATGAGATTGAGAGCCAACAGCCAGGTCTGTCTTCAGACTGTCACAGAAACAGACTCAACATGAACCTTTACATTTTGTATTACTTTGAGACTGTCTGGT
>VUQS01075199.1:4619-17132 GCA_015108495.1 Heterochromis multidens
AAAAGAGAATTTGCTTTTTTTATGTTTTTTTTTCTCTTCAATCATTTGCAAACCTTTTTCAGTTTTTGAATCTGTTACGTTTTCCTATGCACACGCGCCCTTTGCTGTCACCTTCTGAAAATAGGGAAATTCATTTTGTACTTTTTGTTTTTATGTTCAACTTTTTTTTTTTTTTTTTTTTTGTTTTCTCCTTTTTTTTTTTTTTTTTTTAACCACCTATTGTGCAGCATTATCTCAGACTCAGGTGACAAAGTGAAAACACGTCATTGCCACGTCTTACCTGTGTTCGGACGTTATTACGTAGTTTCTGTTTTCATGGTTGAAAGGGCTTTTTTTTTCCACATTGTCTTTAAATGATGTATGTTAAAATGACAAGTGCATTAGAGTTTGTCAAACTATGTAGAGCTTTATCAAACAGTATTGTTTGGCGTTTCCAGTGCACTGAACTTCAAGCTTTAACAATGCCTTAACTTCAAAGGGCTTTTCATACTTTAGATGATGAGATCCAAAGACAAAAATAATTATACCCAAAGTGTTTTTGATAATACAGCCGATATTCTAAGGCAACCAAAAACTTAGTAGATTAACATTAAGGGTGTATTTGCCAAAGTTTTGTTGTGCCAGTGATGTAAATTTCCCTTAGAACGCTGATTTTTCTCGGTGTAAATTTTATTAATGCTTTATTCTGGTGAAAGCTTTACCACGAGTCTCCTAGGCTTGTGTTTCATTTGCCTTCTAGACCATTGCTGAGTGCAGCGGTGATGCCGATGCTATTATCCAAAGAGTTGTCTGCTTCCTCAGATGGGTACAGCTTTTTTTAAATTCAGTTGATCCTTGGTACGAAAATGTTGATGCCAAGACCAAAGATCCATCCTCAGTGATAGATGATGATGTTTATTTTTTTCAGAGAATCATCTGTCACCTTTCACAAATATTGCTGTATGGGAAAGACTTCTTTCTCTCTCCATAATGTTTCCTGTCCAGGTGCGACAATGAAGGATTCTGACTATCATAATGGAAACCCTATGTGTGAAGAGCAACATAATCAATTTTTTATACCTTTATAAAACAAATAATGCTAACCAAAGAATGTTGTTTGTTATTTAGTAATTTTCTTTGGTTTTCATTTATATTATATACATTATTTGCATTTAAATGTGATGCTTTCCAATGAGTTTGGTTACTAGAAAGGCTTTACATAGTTGGGTTTTTTTTTGGTTTTTTTTAAGCTTGAGATGTCAAAAAAACTGTGCTTATCACCAAAAAATTTTGTTTTCTTTTAACTGAGTAATACTTTTAAAAACAGTTTAGATGACTGATTTTAGAATGATGATGTAAACAAACATTTCCCAATTTTAATGTGACATTTTGCAAAATATGGGCCATTTAAAGTTTGTCTGTGAAATGCTTTAATATGAAAGATTGATTTGAAAGCCACTGATAATTTTGCTGACTTTGCTCAGGTTCCAAGTGTAGATTTTAGGATGTAGATGTATTTGTTATTTAAGTTATGTTTTTTTTTTTTTTTTTTTTTTTTTTTTTTTTTTTTTTTTTTTTTTTTTTTTTTTTTAAAAGGAAAAAAAAATGTTATTTTGAATTTGATGACAGCAACACAACTCAAAAAAGTTATCCGTCAGATGTTTTAAGTTGGTAAGAGGTCTGGACTGTAGGCAGACTAGTTCAGCACCCGGACTCTTCTACTATGAATATTGTAATTGATGCAGTATGGGGCTTATCATCATCTTGCTGAAATATGCCAGGCCTTCCCTTAAAAAGATGTTTGGATGGGAGCATATGTTGCTCTTTCAGCACTGCATTTCCAGATGTGCAACCTGCCAGCTCCATAGGCACTAATGAACCCCTGTACAATCAGAGATGCAGACTTTTGAACTGAGTGCTGATAACAAGCCTGATGGTCCCTCTCCTCTTTAGTCCAGAGGATGTGGCATCCATGTTTGTTTTCCAAAAAGAATCTCAAATTTCGATTCGTCGTACCACAGAATAGTTTTCCACTTTGTCTCAGTCCATTTTAAATGAGCTTTGGCCCAGATAAAACAGCTGCATTTATGGATTATGTTTGCATATGGCTTCTTCTTTGCATGATAAAGGTTTAACCGGCATTTGTAGATGGTATAGTGAACTGTATTCACAGACTGATTTCTGGAAGTGTTTCTGAGCCCATTCAGTTATTTCTATGACAGAATCATGCCTGTTTTTAATGCAGTGCTACCTGAGGGACCTAAAGATCATGGGCATCCAATATTGTTGCTTTTTTTTGTTTGTTTTTTGTTTTGTTTTTTTCAGCCTTGTCCCTTGCACACAGAGATTTCTCCAGATTCTCTGAATTCTTTGATATTATGTACTGTGGATAATGAGATATTCAAAAAATTCAAAAAAACAATTTGTAGATGACATTTTTTTTGCAGATTGCTGAACCTCTGCCCGCCTTTACTTCTGAGAAACTGCCTCTCTAAGATGCTCTTTTTATACCCAGTCATGCTACTGACCTGTTGCCAATTAACACAATTAGTTGCAAAATGTTCCTCCAGCTGTTTCTTTTTAGTACCACTTACTTTTCCAGCCTTTTGTTGCCCCCATCCCAAGTTTTTTATTTTTGTTTTTTTTGAGACGTGTTGCTGCCAAGTTTAAAATTATCTAATTTTTTTCTTAATTGGTACATTTTCTAAGTATAAACATTTGATGTTTTCTGTGTTCAGTTGTGAGTAGAATATCTTTGAGATTTTCAAATAATTGCATTCTGTTTTATTTACATTTTACACAGCGTTCCAACTTTTTTTTTTGGAATTGGAGTTGTATTTAAAACTGAGTTGGCAACAGGCTTTTGGTGTACTTGGAAAAGGGGGTCATCATAATTATCAGAAACCTGTCTAGCCTGTTACGTGAGACTGGTCAATCACATGTCTTTTCAAATCAGATCGGGGTACAAAGTAGTATAGAGAGCAAAAAGACATGTAGAAAGTAATATTGGGTTAAGCATAAGGCTTTCTGGGAGAGTGTGGTTTAAAACTTCCATGAAGCCAAAAGTTAGCATTGATTTATTTTTGGTAAATTTGAAGGATATACATATACACTTTAAAATGACTATTTAAGTAGCCTCCTCTCTTCTTTATCCTTGATTAGCCTTCTTAATCCAGTGCATTAATGTTGATCCACCTTTTACTTGTCTCACAATATAATGGCACAAATAATGTGACATGTTCTAATTCTCTAGTCCATCTTCTGTTAGGTCGAGGAAAAAATGAAAAGGAAAATCCAATCAAATTTAATGTGTTGAATCTTGTGTCTGTCCTGCAGGCTTCGTTTCAGCGCTCCAACAGCCATGACAAAGTGCGAAAGATAGTTGCCGAAGAGGGCCGTGCTGCTCGAAACCTCATCGCCTGGAGTGTGCCTCTAGAAAACAAAGAGGAGGAAGGTTGGTAGCTTAATGCGAAGGAAATTTTCTCTTCATGCTGTTATTTTATAATGCTGCAGATGTTTCTTTAAAGGTGATGACTATATCCTGGAGTCACTGGTAGATCTTTAGTTTGGCCATCTGTCTTTGCCAATATTATTCAGTTTCTGATGGTACTCATTAAAAATGCTTTTAATTGTTATACACTGTCAGCTGGAACAAGATTATTATTTTTTTTTATCCCATGGCTTAACTGATAAATTGAGTACTTTGAATTTCTTAAATATTTTTTTAAATGGTGGCAGTGGTCACTGTGTAGTGCTTCACAGTGCTAAATGGATGTGTTTTTTTTATTTTTTTTTATTTTAATCTTGTCATCCTAACCTTATTGAGAAACACACAGAACAGGCTCACCTGCTTTCTCATTTTCATTTTCTGGTTTCTCTTTGATTTTTGGGCCAGTTAAGTTTTTATTCAAGGCCTCTTCTTTGCTCCAGAGTTTGATGATGAAATAAGTTCCAACTCTTCAAATTGCAGTTTAAAGTCTCACGTTTGTTCCTTTTTTACATAATGCTTACATAATCTTCTACAACTGAATGATTAATCATTTACATTGAAGTGTTAACTTCTCAGGTATTTTACATTTGTGACATTTTGATTTATCACGGCATGAATTATAAATTGATTGTTGGCTTATTTTAATCTCTGTTTGTTTATTTATCCACTAACTAGCAAAGTCCAAAGGCAACTCCAGTGGCAGTTCCAGGTCTCAGAGGATCAATTCTGGACAACAAAGGAATAAAAAACAGGTTGGAATACTGTCCTTTAACACTAGAGGGCACTTTTTACTAACCTATTTTATCTTTGTCTTCTGCCTCACTCCCTTTAAACCCTCCAAAACAAACTCCCTACAAGTGTATCTGTGATGGTCACATAAATCCTCGTTTTTGCATTCAGTCAAGTCAGTCTTGGAAGAGGTGATGTCAAAAAGAGGGGGAAAAGGCAATAATTCTGTTCTGAAGTATGTATGAAGTCTTTTAATATTTCTCCCCTGCATGCAACCAAAATCTACTTCAAGTTAGAGCTCTGATAGGGCTTTACAGTGTGTATTTCTCTCGCTTATGTGACTGAAATTTGTCAAACTGTTTGTGCCTACAAGTACAATAGATTATTGTATCAGTTGGACTAACAAATGTTTAATAATGTTAGTTTCTTTGTGAGTGGGCTTCAACACAGAACAGCTGTTTGTAGTACAAAACCTGATAATGAGGTAAAAGTAGCATCACTCTGTAACACTGCTGTGCAGTCGGTGTAACACCATGACGTGAAACCTTCAGCTCACTGCGGTCTGAGTGTCAGCAGTCAAAATTTCTCATTGAACATTTTGTTTCTATCACTTTTTAAACTGATCAACTTTTAGTTCTGAACCTTCAGTTTTTAGTGCAAGTAGCTGTTATAATAGAGTGTGCTGCTGTCATTTCAAAACAAAAAATGCATTCAGTCAACATGTCTAATATATCTTATGCTTCTGTTTATGGCACAAAAAGTACTTTGAGGATGAATGAAGTTCAGTCAGATTCTGTATCAGATCCCTGGTTATGAGAAGTAATTAGGCCAAACTTCTTTGTCCAAATTTGTTTTCCTACAGATCTCAATTGGATTTTTTTTTTTTTTTACCCTTTGTTCAATTTTAGTGTCTTTTAAAGATACAAGATAGTAAAACAAAAAGTGTTTTTAGTAAAGAGTTTGAAAGTATTTTTGTTTTAAATTAGTGAGTTAGGTATTGGGGGGGAAAAATAAACCAAAGCCTGAAAGGAATACAAACCATACAGTTTTAAAGGGATCCATAAATAAAGCTGGTGCACTTCTGTGTTTTATTTTTGGTCTTAAGTACAGATAATGTGTCAAAATATATTACCAAGGTAATAGCAAATATGATGGACACAGGGAGACTACTTTGAACCCAAGATGGCTATGGAAACACCAGGGAGAACACAAGAGCAGAGCCATGAACAATAAATGACAACATTTTGGAAAATGGCAAAAACAAAAAACATTACTTGTCAAAATATTAAAATACAATGTGCTATAGTGTATGTTTAAACAAAAAATGTTATTTGTTTTTTTGCCAATTTCCTAAAAATTGATAATATAACACCTATGTTAGCTGCCCCTAGCCAACAGAAATAACAGATAGGGAAAGACATGGCTTTTCAGTAAGTTTGCTCTTCACAGAATGCTGGTGTGGAAAATAAAGGCACAGCTGGATCTTTGCTGGAGAAGGGAGCAGAGAAGAGCCCCAGCAAAGTCAGACAGCCCCGAAAGGTGGACCTGCGAGCACGCTACTGGGCGTTCCTCTTCGACAACCTGCGTCGGGCTGTGGATGAGATTTACGTCACGTGTGAATCTGATCAGAGCGTCTTAGAGTGCAAGGTTAGTCTGCTTTGAGGAGCAACAAAACCCAAAGTGACCCAGGTAGAAATGCTGATCCTGATTTTTGGATCACTGGGTTTATGTTCTGACCAGTATAAACGTCTTCAGTGAGGTTAAAATGTCATATGATTTGTAAACACTAGAGGGGGACATTGAGAGCATAACAAACAGCTCACATTCCTCTTGAGTCTGCTTAATGTCAAAGGGGCTCTCTGAAGGCTTGCTGGTGAGACAATTATCACAGGGCTCTCGCTTTGCCTTGGCATGGATAATATTGATGACCAACTGTAAACAATACGTATGCATGTTAATAACAGGGTTTGGCTATTTCTGGTCTTTGACATAAAACTACCAGCAGTTCTGGCATGATTCTGTGTTTCTTTGAAGTGTATTTTGGTACTACTTTGGCGTAGCACTGCTATGTCGCTCCACGGTGTATTGGCGTGATAGTACTGGTCATTGATTCTTCTGCCATGCTGTATTATACCAGGCATTGTTCTGGTGATGGTCTGCGGTCAGTACCACAGCCCTCTGGTGTGGTCAGCTCGCTGTCATTGCAACAGCACAGCTCCCTATGGTGTGATCAGCATGCTGTCATGTGTCCTGTGTCAGACAACAAGCTGCTAGGTGTGTTTTTTTTTTTTTTTCTCATACCATTATATCTCTCAACACTCTAATGCTGTCTAATGGCCATGAAGCTGGGCACTGTTCATAATCCCCCATCCCACCCAGCTTGGGCTTAATGGACACTGATAAATGATGGAGTCATCTGGAGGGGAAGCAGAGTGCTCTGATAGCCTCCAGCCACAATCCCCTAGTGTAGCTGTGGGCAATCAGCATGTGTACTCTCTCACACAAACAGCCCACCATTTTTCCACCTAAAAACTTATGAACATCAACACAATCATTATCAGGAAGTAATTCTCTGCCACGGCTTTGTTACTGTAATACTTTATGTAATTTTGAGGGGAGCCTAGCCCTGACCTAATGTTTTTCCATTTAGAGGGGAATTGTCCATTCAGCAGAATGATTCCTGTGTGCTTAATAATAATCCCCACAGCCCCAGGCCTAATTACTTCACACCAACTGTTCATTTTACCCATTTTTAACTTATAAGACATATCAGGCAGAACAGGCAAGAAACAAACTCTGCATTCTTGTTGCTTTGAGGTCAGTTAAGGGTCAAAGTTTTATTTTCTAATTTCTGTACATGGACAGAAACGGGCTATTCTAGACTTGTATGGTTTAAATAAAAATACAAGACAATGCAAACTATAAAATATTTCCTTGAAGTCAGCAACTCTGACCTTGACTGAACATGAAATGGCTGATCACTTTTGTTTCTATGTATGGACCACAAGCTTTTACTGGCCATCTTGCTTTATGACAATACCTCATGAAGGTTAAACCCATTTCTCATGAGTTATTATTTGGTGGTTATTTTTGGGTAAGTGTGTCTGTTAACATGCTGAAAGTCACTTTATGATGCTTTCACTCACTGTTGGTTTAGCTGTCAAATGCACAACAAACCTTCATTAGCAAATGAAGGGCGAGCCACAGCGGTGGACACTGGCTGTTAACCAGCTCTAATCAGCAAACCTGCTCGATGCATCTTTCACTGGCCTGACTTGTCTATTAACTAAAAGCACTGTGAAGCTTTACTCTCAATTACCACTCCCTTCATGCTCCCCATCAATCAGTTGTATCTGTTTCATTAGAGCTCTGGGGAGAAAAAAAACTCCACAGGCTACCACCTCTGAGTAACCAACACTAGCTGAGTACAAGTGCAGATAATGGGCATTTGTTAAAAGGAATTTGCCTTCATTGTTCTGGAAGCTTTCAGTCAGATGTTTTTCGTTACACTCATTGAAATTGTGTGGGTCAGCTCCTGCTTTCTAGCAAAACCTTGTGAGTTCCCTTTTCTCAGTTTAAATTCATCAAGCACATTTGCCTTCTTAACATGCATTTGAAGTGGCAATTACTTATTATTATTATTATTATTATTATTATTTTAATTGGATAGATCAGTGCTTTTCTATCTGAAAAAAGTTAATTTTTTTGTTTTGCTTAATAATATTCAGTTCATTTTCACAATTTATCGTTTTGATAATAAAATGTCATAAAAGGGAGAAAAATGCCAAACCAATTTCCCATAGCCCATGGTAACATATTGAAATATCTTATTTTAGTCACTAATATCAGTATGTTCAGTATACTAGAATCTACATAAACACTGGAACCAGTGAATATTAAATTTTTTACTGTAACTCATATCAAAATCAGCTAATGATTCTTTATCATTCTTTACCGGGGGGTGCAGTGCGCTGTATTTTTTTTTTTTATTCCTATTTTGTGTTTTCTAAATTGCGGTTTCTCTGTACTGTTATTCCTGCTGTCTTCAGGAGGTGTTGATGATGCTGGACAACTATGTACGGGACTTCAAAGCTCTCATAGACTGGATCCAACTTCAGGAGAAGTTGGAGAAAACAGATGCCCAGAACAGGTGATCTTAAGATGCTCTTCACTTTCTCAATGGACCTCATCTACAAACAATGCGTATGCACAATCTGCCCGTAAACCAGACGTCTCTCTGAGCAAATTTAGAACTGCCACAAATCATGTTCATACACAAATGATGAAAGCCAGACTGTCTCAAAAAATGTAAAGACACATCTTTAAACTGACTAGTAGCAGTAGTAGTTGAGTCTTTTTAATTATTTACAGTTTTTAAGCAATAATAAGGAATTAAATTACATGTTAAGAACATAATATATTAACTGAAAATGTGTAGGCTTTAGCTTGCTTTTTTAAATTAAACACATTCTATAAGCAGCCCTTTCAATGCTAGGTTTTACCAATACAAAGACCAAATAAAATCGAGGGCATACAAAGTTCCAGACATTTAATACGCAGTCACTCACATCACTCTCAAGGAAAAACTTTGGAAAGCTGCGCCTTTTCTGGCTTCCTCCTCTGGCTCTATTCTTCCAGTTTCTTATGCTGAAATTAATTATTTTTTTTATTTTAGTGGTGCAAGCTTACCTCTTAGAACAGCATCACTGCTTTCCCCACAATCCACTGAGGTAAACGTGTTTCCTTATATAGAAAAACAGGGGCGTGGCGGTAAGCACAAGCTTGTCCGATTTTGATTTACTAACATACACACAATTTTGTAAGAACAAAATTGGCTAGTGTGCAATTTTCTTGAATCCGACGGTACTTTTGTGTGCGCACTAATTTCTGCTCAGGGTAAGGGGCATTTCTACACTCGTGAGTGAGGCCCATTGTTTTCGCTTTTCTCTCATTGTCATTCACTTCTCACTTTGAATTGCTCCCTGAGGTGGAAGTGGAAGTGCTGGTGTCCGGTCCCTGGCTTTGAGTCACAAACAGAATGAATCAATAGCCTTGGCTTTAATTCAAAGAGATCCAAGAGTTTATTGGCTTCTCTTTAACACAGTGACCATTGCAGCCGTAAATTTGAAACGGGCTGTTAATCAATAAAACAACCTGGAACTTTTACATGCTTCATTTATTGCATACATTGCTACAACTGAATCAACCGTCTAACTGATTTGCCAAATGAGTGAGTTAAGTCTTTGTGTCTGGCAACTAGAAAAAGTTTTCGTGTTTAGTAATGTATGTCACTTTCACTTTGTTCAGGCCCACTTCTTTAGCCTGGGAGGTGCGTAAGATGTCTCCGGGACGTCATGTGATGCCAAGCCCCACAGACAGAATGGTACCTACTCAAGGTGCACGTCGCGCCCTCAACTTTGGGTGAGCTTTTGTCTGTTATGATACAACGCTAGACTGGAAATAATAAGGCATCCTGTGATTCACCAATCAATATTTGTTATGATGCATTATGGTTGTTTTTGAAGAGGTTAGGAAGTGCAGACTATCTAGCAAGACAGCCAATGAAGCATTTGTTTAATGCAATTTGTTGAGTGTCTCACTCTTGGGCTACAGAATCAGTGGAAGGTGTAGATGAAAGTGTCAGTTAAAGACTGCTGAAGCATCGGTTCAATATATGCACCGCTCTGTAATCTGATGCTGCAGGAAATGGATATTGATCATGACTGAGGCCTGTTGTCCAATACCATCCATTGCTATCTCATAGTGGAATGTACTCAGATGCTTTGGCTAGACGCTGTCTTAAGATCGCTGAAGCTTTTTAGACAGGCAACACAGTAGGAGCTGATCAGACATGGGAATTTAAAACAAATAAAAAATTCTACCTGTTGATTGTAATGGCCTCACTATGTAGGTGCACATTTGTTTGTTCTCATGCATGCTCTGTATGTGTCTTAATCAGTGGTCCTCCTGCAGCCCGGCTCTCTCACACAGGCCCCAGCTGGGCAGACCGAGTGAAGTGCACTCAGTCTGTCCTTGGCTCCAGTCAACCCAACATATCCCAAGCAGAAAAACCTGGTAAGAAACCCCATAAAATCTCACTTCACACTGTACTTAAAAGAGAGTGCAGTTTAATCTTGTCCTTGATTTATGGAGCGCCTCGCGTGTTCTCAGGTAAAAAAGATTCAGAAGGCTGGGAGACCGTACAGCGAGGACGCACTGCCAAACCTCGCTCTGCTGCCATGGTTGCCAAGGTCAGTCCTGTCTTGGCTAGCGTCACCCCAAAACAGGACAGCAGCAAGTGTAACCAGTCACGTCGGCCACCACAGGAAGAACAACAACTCCATCCTAAGCATCCCCGGGACAAGGACATGACCCAGATGGACACTGAGCAGCAAGTCCCTTCGGAGCCTGCGCCACAAGAGCAGGTTGAAGCTCCAGAGAATGGGCAAATAATGGAGGTACTAATGTTTAGTACCTTGTGATGTCTTTCTGCCCGAACAGTCCCTGGATATCAATTATTCATGATAAGCGTATATTGTAACACTAGACCATTTTATCAGCCATATTTGTTTTTGTTTTGGGCTTGATGGTATTCATAGACAGACTGTCGAGACGGGCATATCAACTTGATTGATTGTGCACTGACATTTCAGAGGCATAAAGCCCGTCTTCATTGTCATGAAATAAATACTCAGACGATGCTTCAAGACACACTTGGTAAGGGTGTGTTATAGCCATCTAATTTGTATTTCCATTCTCTTTGCTTATTTTAATCATAAGTGGATATTTAGGGCATGTCAGTTCCAGCTTCCTTGCATGATTTGTGTTTTTTAAGTTGTGTGTTGAGTAGTGACTGGTTTGGTTTTATTTAATTTTTTTGGTATTGCTTTCATGAATTGCTTGAAATATGCATGTCTTTAATTGAGTTTGCGTGTTTTTGTGTGTGTGACTGTTGGTGCAGCCCCCAGCAGAGAGTGTACAAGACTCGGGGCAGTGTGTCGACGCACCCTGTGAAGACGCGCCTCCCCTCATAGCAGTCCTTACCCCATTCCAAGCCCCAGAGCACACCCCATCCATAACCTCACCAACAGACATTACCTTATCAGTCCCACTTTCTGCTGTGGCCCTCACCACATCCCTAGATCTACCCCAGACGGATGGCCTCGGTACACAGTTGGCCTTTGGGGACAGTGGGGCTGAGGGGGGCGCGTCACAGGGCATGGCCACATCTGCTTCAGGACAGGCTGAGACTCCCATGGCAGCGGTGAAACTGGAGAGTGTGCTGGACCCCACAGAGCTTTCTACCGTGAGTGCTGAGAGATGGAGGAGCAGAGGGAGGGGAGGGCTGGGAGGGCAGGGATCCCCAAGGGTCTTTCACCGCCTAAACAAAGTCAATCTTAAGAAAGCTCCAGAACAAATGTGCAGGCATGACTACATAGCTCTATGTAGTGTTGTTATAGTACCATTTACTGTTAAGAATAGTTGTATGTAGATGTTCCATTGTACTCAACCAAGTTTTATTGGTCACAAAATGCTGCACAAACTGGGGTTTTCCAGTATCAAATTCTTAATTACTGTTGTCTTCTACTTCAGGCTTTGGCTTTACTTTAAGGCCTTATATGGAGTATGCAAACACACAGTTCCATACACTAAATAAAGGACAAATATGCATTTAAATATACATGTAACTGTTATAATGTCAGATTTTCAGAGAGTGAATAATATCATGTAGAACTTTCACTCAGATCTGCACTGAAGGATATTTGGTCTGAATTTTAACTAGTTTGGTCTTTTCCAGAATACTGGTATACCTAAGCAGAAGAATGAAAACTACTAATGCATTCTTGCATGTAAAAAGCAGATACTTTTGAGAAGCCTCTTCCCTGTTAGTTTACACTTTTACTTTCTGCCCTGAAGTAATCTTTGAGTCAGTCCCCTATTTTCACAATAATGCTTAAATTCCTCATACACCCTTAAACTGCCAGTTTCATAGAGCAAAGCCATGCCTCCTTCCACCATCTCTTCATCCTCACTATTAATGTGCCCTGCATGACTTTTGGATGCTTCCTCACTTGTGATAATTGTGATGATTGTGTGGTACAAACTGTGATTGAATTGGTATGTTATTCCTCCTGATATTTGCTTCCAGTTACAAATCAGACCATCTTTACAAAAGCTAAAATATATACAGTGGGGGAAATAAGTATTTGATCCCCAAGCAAAAAATGACTTAGGACTTGGTGGAGAAACCCTTGTTGCCAAGATGTTTCTTGTAGTTGGTCACCAGGTGGTGACCAACTCATCATCAACTCATC